>NCSJ02000083.1:0-144256 GCA_002812745.2 Scytalidium lignicola
TAAATAATTATATTTATTGTTTTAATTTAAATTTAAATTTATACAGTCTGACAGTCTAACCAGACTGTAAAGCATTAAGGCTTTAAATTTCAGACTGTACAGTTTAGATACCTTATAATTTGATGTCTTATAGTTCGGTCTGGTCTTGTCTCGATGCCTTACGGTCTGGTTGCCTTACAGTCTGGTCTTGTCTGGATGCCTTATGGTTCGGTCCGGACTGTAAGGCACCTAGACTGTACAGTTCGGACTGTACGGTTTTGTCTGGACTGTTCGGCTAGTTTATAACCAAAGTATTATAAAATAATTATAATAGTTGAAAATCGATTAATAACACTAATATTAAAGAATAACACTTTATATACTGAGTTTATAAAACAAGTTAACTTTGAAGGTAATTGTATTCTGAATATATCTAACTTATAAGTGATTAATTCTAAAGTACTAATTTATATCAATGTTAATTAACATATTAAATTATAAAAGATAACTTTTAAAGTTAAAGAAAGAATCCTTTTTAACTTTGAAAGTAATTCAATATATTATTGTTAAATGTTAATATACTCTTATAAGCTTGTATAATTGTTATATGTTATTTTTATAAAAGGAAACATTAAACTTAAAGACTTAAAAATACTTATAAGTCTTCTTAAAGCCTTAGATATTAAATTAATACTTAAAGATATTATAATTGTTAATACTAAGACTTTTATAATACTAAATCTTGTTAATATAAAGACTTTTATAATGTTAAATCTTGATATAATATTTGAAGAAGTCCTTGAATTATTTATGATAAAGGAAATAGAAGATAACAATAATACTTTAGATATAATTCAAGAAGTACTTGTTATTTAAACTCTTAAAGGTTATAATAAGCTTAAAGGTTTTAAAAACNAAAAAACTTGACATAATTACACTAAATATTAACCTTTTAAGTTTACAATCAACTAAAATAAGAATTATTATATTATCTTAACTATTAAATACACTTGTAAAACACTCTTCAAGGATATTCATTATAGATAACGAAATTATAAGCTAGCTTACAAGCATTGTAATAGTTTATAAATACTGTCTTTTTACAAAGTAAGCTTTAAATACAAGTTATGCTTTAATTGTATTTACAAATCTGTTAAAGTCAAATATAGTCAAAGAAGCTTGTAATTTAATACATTACAAAAGGTAAAATAACATTATAAAAGCTAAGTTAGCCTCTTTAATAAAGTATAGTACTTTTAAGTTATTAACTTTCTTAGAAGAGAAATATACTCTTTGTAACAAGTAGGTATTTAAGGTTAAATATAACTTTAATTGTAAAATCAAGCATTTTAAGGTTAGATTTGTAGTTAAAGGTTATGAATAATGTTATAATATTAACTATAACCAAACTTAAGCAAGTATAATTAAGTTTACTACTTAAAAAGCCTTATTAACTCTAATTGTTTACTTTGATTAAGAAGTTGACTAAATGGACATAGTTATAACATTCTTAAATAATAATATAAATATTAAAATCTATATTAAACTTCTTGAAGATATTATAGTTAAAAACCTTTTAAAATTAAATGTTAAAACTAATAGTATAAACATTAAATATATAAGTTTAAAAACTATTGTTTTACAACTTTGAAAGTTACTTTATAACTTAAAACAAATGTTATGTTATTAACAACAAAAGTTTATTATAAAGTTAAAAGAGATTGAATACTCTCTGTTAATCTCTGATTTAAGTATATTTTATAATCCTAATTTAAAAATTTATATTTGTACTTATATTGATGACTTTCTGATTATAAGCTTAAAAGGCTTTCAATTTGTAACCTTGAAGGAGAAATTATATAATCTCTTCAAAATAATTAATATAAAACTAATTATATACTTTCTAAGTGTACATATTATTCATAATCACCAAAACAAAACTATTTTTATAGTTTAAGACATGTATATTAATAAGATTCTTGAATACTTTAGTTATAACAATATGAAACCAGTTTAGTCTCTTATAAAAGCTAAGGCATTTGTAATCCTAGTCAAAAACGAAGATATTACTTTTACAGTTAATATTTAGTTGTATATAAAGGAAGTTAGTTTGCTAATGTATTTTATAATGCAAACAAGACTTAATCTTACTTTTACAATTTTTAAGCTATTATAATTTCTGCAAAATCCTTCTATTCAACATTTAAAGATAATTAAACACATTTACCAGTATCTTATTCACATGTACAATTATAATATTACATTTGGTGGAGATCTTAATTATTATAGTTACAATAATACTAATTACAATAGGTATATTAAAACCTATTATTCTATTATAAGTTATATATTCTTTTTTGCCAGAGGACTTATTTCTTAGTATTGTCAACACCTTCCTTGTATTATTTTATCAACTACAAAGGTTGAATATTATACTTTATCAAAGGCTTCTTAAGAAGCTATTTGGCTATCAAGGCTCCTTATTAAGCTTCAAATAGTTATAGTTAATACTAAGATTATTACAACCTTAAATGATGATAATCAAGGCTCTTTAACACTCGTTAAAACATTAGAACAATCAAATTATATTAAGCATATTGATATATGCTATTATTACATCCATAAGAAGGTTTAATCTGGTGAAATTGAGCTAAACTACATACTTACCTCAATTATGGCTGCTGATAACCTTACAAAGCTACTTACAACTCAGAAATATATTGATTTCCTTAAATTGTTGAATTTACAGTCTGTCAAGCTGAATACCATGAATTAGGTCCTTACAAGGCCATCAATTTTAGTGTTTTCACCATAGGAAACTTAGATCCACTTTACACAGCCTTCATATGTTCGTGGCATAAGGGCGTGTTGCAATATTTGGAGTTTACAGATGCCACTTCACAGTGTTCTTACGGTTGCTTATGCTAGGGCTTACGGATAGGGTTTACGGTAGGCTACCACTGTAGGCAACTATAGGCACCCGTAGGATGCTTGTATGACCGTAACTGTTGACCATAACGGTTTTACAGCTGTAACTCTCTGTATATATAGAATCTGCTGTAGTTGTAGACTCCTTAAGCAATCAATACAATAGTGGTTCTGTATTCCTGCGTTTCCAGTCAACATTTTAACTATATGAAAAGATCGTAAATATTCGAACCTAGTATGTTTACTCTATTAGATTTCTATCTATTGTATATATATTTCTTTAATAATTATGTCGGTACGAAAGTACACTTTATTAAAACTTTATAAAATGTCACTCAAACTGCAATAAATATGTTCAATCTAAGCTTAACAAGGATAGCAATCATTTTTGGTCAGTTCTATATAAAGCAAGAGAAATAAGCCAGAACTCGTAACTGCTTCATCTGGATATAAATGTAATTTAAAAGCAACTGTAGATTCCAATTCTAGATGGATACGCCTCTAATTTATGCCATTCATGCATATCTTTTAGTGAGTGATGGTTGTAACACGCCCTGAGATGTAAAAGAGCAGTGAGCACGATTGTCGTCAAACTCAACTCTTTCCAGCAGTGCATTGTCAATGGCTTCACCCCATATCACAGGCTTAAGTGCTGCTTCTGTGTCGTCCTTTGGAGGATGACATGCAGCACTTATAACAGCACTACAGCTCCCAGCTACGGGGATGACTGATTTGAAACGCCGCGCCATCCCCAGTATCACGAGTACTAAAAGCATGAGGCCACCTACTGCAGTAGCAAAAACGATTGCAATGGGAGAATATCCGCAGGTGCTAATCATGGCTTCGTAAGATAGTGAATAAGTATGCGACCCAACTACATTGTAGGGGATGATAAGCACATAGTAGATGCTTTGTGAAATCAGCCAGTGCAAAATAGCGAATGTAACTAAGAGAGGAATGTTGTATCTGAATGGGATGCTAAGCCAATATGTTGATCGCTGAAGGNCGGCCGGGTTAGATACACGCAAAGCTTTTCGCTCGACCCCATAACTGCTGTATTCAGCGGCAGATAACATGATACTGAAAATTCCATTATAGCAGAAGTATGCAACTGTGATAACTAACTGTGGAGTGTTTGCCAGGAGGATGGATCCCGTGGTCCCGAGTTGTAAGCTTCCTCCAGGCAGCGCAATTAGCGTATTCGAGTCCACAGAGGCCCAGCCCAGATTCCACAAAGATTTCAAACTAATGCTTAAGCCTTCGTTGCTAACTGATGATAGAGCTGATATAAGGAGTGCTAGAGCACCTACAAAACAGCCTCCACATCTGTAATTATAATCAGTGACCAACTTATCATGTATCATGGTAGGGACATCACATACATTGCCATGGTTATTATCCAGCGCCACCTGCCTGCGGCCATCATCCACCTTTCTTTGCCAAGGGAAGACGCATGCTTCGAGTTCCTTTGGATTTGGTTTTCGTTTCCTATAACCCACCTTTTCTTGCTGACATCTTGCCTTGACAACAAGCAACTTCCATCTGTGGTAGGATCCGGTCGGGTGAGAAACGATGTAATTGCATCTCCAGTGGTCAAAAGGACTTCCTTTCGATCTAAGCGTGCTATGAGGAACATGCAGATTGTTTTTATTACGCCACAACCAATGACTATCAAGGCGATTGGCGGACTAAACATTATACGGCAGTGTTCATCGACTCGTATACTAAGGCAACCGTCCAAAGAGAAAGGAGTAACTAATGGACTCAGAGTAATGGTAAAAAGATACTCCGGTGCTGCGCATGTAGGATCTTTTTGATGAACAACAAGGTCTGCTGCCCATGTAGAATTCTGCCACAGGGCTGGATTACGCAGAGCTGTTTCTACAGCCCACGGTTGTTGGTCGATAATTTCTCCCAGAATACAGAGATCGAGAGAGGGGGAATTCTCGCAGAAGAGGTCGACATCAACAGTGAAGTTCGCACCTGAGCTGTTTGTGAAGTAATAACCTGGAGCCATAATCGGCTGGGCAGGAACTATCCAATTTGACGATGCTGCTTTTGCAGCAGATATCGTACAGTTTTCCTGACTGGGCCCAGAGCATATCCAAGAGTTGTCGGATGCAACTGCCACACCATATTTAGGAGTTGGTCCCCAAAATGGCGCGACCATAAGTATTGATTCCCCAGTCCGGGCCACGTTATCGGAAAGAACGATCACCGGGCCATGTCCAGATACAAACGCGCCAGTGTATATGTCCACACACTCTTGGGCCGTGAGGTTATCAAAGGTTGAATTTGCTATAGCTAGGCGGTTTATAGGAGCCCCAAACTCAAGCGAAAAATTCGCGATACACGAGTCCCAAGCCGGGCTTTGAGTTGCAAAAGTCTCAGGAGAAAAGTCGAGCGGAGCCATAAAAACGCTATACTCATTTGCATCTAGTGAGGAATAGATAACAGAGTTATAGCTTTGATCCAATCTGGTCAGATATTTTTTGAACGAAAAGTAATTGTAATGGAGATATTCACATAAGATGAATAGGAAGAGAAGATATCATCAGCAGGCTCCACAGGAGTTTTTCTTTCCTACTCATGATTCGCATGTTTCTCCAACTAGCTCCTCCGATGCTAAGCCAGGTACCCTTCTTATGAGCTTGGTCAATATCTTGTCGCGTTGGCGCATTCAAGTGTTGCATGTAATAATTGCTAGCTGCAAGAAGGCAAGTGCTGAGGATGTTGATTATCAGATGCAGGGCAGTTGACCACCCCTTTGTTACAGAGCACTGTCCTTCATAGAGTATGGCTGATGCGAAAGTGGTATCGCTACTCTTTCGGATGCGAAATGCAGATATGGAAGCAATGATAGTTGCAAGAATATTAAGACAAACAATCGACAAGACAGCAATCAGGGCTAGTCGCAGTCCTTTACTCCGCTTCCGTGGCTTCTCGATGCCAATAGCTTCTGCTACATCTGCCTCCTCCTCAGGAACGAATCTTTCTGCCGATGGCCGTCTATTGATCTCATGGTCACTCTTCCTCGTTGAATCGAAATTCTCCAATTCTGTCCCGACGTGATGATACTGCCGAGGCTGTGACAGTCGTACCTTCCAGGGCAGAAACCAGCGCGAAGTCATCCCCCGCCAACTTGTAGACTTCCTTTCATCCATTTTATTGTGAGAAAATGGGACAAATATCTACTCAGGTAGATCAGGCCAAATATATATATGTGTGTCCGGGGGGGGGGCTGTTAAGATACAAGAGTTGCCTGTGCCACATTTTGCTGTTTCATTCTTCTTGGAGCCACTGTATACGCCGCATTCATGCATATCTTTACATGATCACACTAAAAGATATACCAGACCCTTGCAATATTAGGGCATGTTCTACTCGCCGGCCTAGCATCATGAGAGATATACAAGTAGATGGGATAACAAATAGTAGATGCCGAAGAAATTTATCGCAGTATTTTAATTTTGCTACTCCGGACTCTTGAGGAGCTAGTGGATGAAATACAATATTTTACTATTTATAGAGCAGAGNAAAAAGGACATGTAAACGTCAAACTGTATATAACATACATATATAGCGAACATCGCACATACTAGAAGATTCTCATACAGAGTTATACACCTCCAAAAAGATAATTCCAACATGATAAAGAGCTTATCCAACCCTGGACGTAACGCCGCACCAAATATCCAAAATCTAATTGCCGATTCCATCTCATTCCCATTCGCCATCAACCTTTTAACAACAAAAGTGGGAACTCCCGGTGCAGGCAAGACGATGTTCCTGAGTACCGTTGCTTCGAGATTTTCCCCTAAGACGAATGATAGCCCCGAATTAAAAAAGCTGGTATACTTCTTCTGTGGCAGCAATAAATTCCTCCAGGGAGGTGCTGCAACAGTCGTAAAGAGCCTCATTTTGCAAGTGCTCAAGACGCAGCCCTGGCTTCTTAGCCACCTGGAAAACCAGGCGGAGCTCATAGACCGAGAATGCTTCGATGATGAGAACAATTTTTATGCCATGTCGATGGGTTTCTATAGTATGATAAAGGACAAAGATTTTAGTCCGATATACTTTGTAATTGATGCCATTGACGAACTCTACATCAATGCGAACCGAGGTCCCCTTAGAGTATATTCAAATTCTTCTGAGGATGAACGAGGATTAAACAGCCTACTAGGACTGATCGCCGCCGCAACTTCTCGCGCACCTGGCTACTCTGATAGGACCAATGGCTGGTATCTCTTGATCATGACAAGATGAATGCGAAGAGCACGCTGGTGGATGCGGAACACCACCTCCAACTAGAGCTCGATTCACATCTGCAAGAATTACGGGATGTTAAGAACCAGTACATAGCCTCGGAAGTTGATGAAATCGCTCAGAAGGCACATTATCGGGGAAGGCTTCAAGCCAACATCACAGAGAAGCTTCAGGAGATGTCTTCCGAGAACTTCCTATGGGTAGATATGGTCTGTGAGGTCATAAAGTCATCAAACACTCCTTGGAATGCTATGCACATCCTGGAAGGGTTGGGAAAAGATGTCCAGTTTATGTACCACCAAATGAAGAATGGGATTCAAAGATTTGAGCGAAATGACCCAGTCTATTGCAATTATGTTCTCTCGATAGCGGCCATTGCCTTCCGGTCTCTTCGTATTGAAGAGTTGGTAAGCATTATCGACCTACTACCTGAGGTTGACCCAGAGATTATAATAACCCAGATGCGTTCCTCGTTCCTCGAGGTACGCGATAGTAGTGTGCATTTTAGACATCACACCGCTTAGAAATTCTTAATGATGGATTTAAAACAAAGTCGAAAACTGTCACAGGAGACTTCTTTAATGATTCAAAGGTGCCTAAAGAATGTATTGAAGATTTCCGAATGTGTTAGTGACGATAAGTCGAGGTTGGTCAGCTATGCCACAATATTTTGGATGGCACACTTTTCCGAGTGGGGATTGGATAACTCTAACCTAGATAGAGAGGCCGAAGGGCTTAAGTTTAAAGCAATTGGTGATGCGATGGCTTCGGCCAATGAATTCCTGAGTGATTATTCGAGTTTAGTCCACTAACTAGAGATCCTGACACAACAGGGGCTGTTGTCTGAGGCTTTGGCCCAAATGAAGATACTCAAAGCTTCTCTAACCTAAAAGGTATGTCTCTCGTGTTACTATCGCATCTTTTGAATTTTCTCGTACATAGACATCTCATGATGTGTAAGGGGATTCGACGTCTATGACAGGATAGCTAACTATAGCGTCAAACCACAGATACAAAATTTTGATTCCAGTGGCAATAACAATAGTCCTCAGACCTGGTTAGAAGATACCCCAATCTGACCTCTCATTCGGAACATCCAAGAGGTTATATCCTTGCTCGATTTTCACGAGTTATCGGAAAGCCCCGCGGATCTTAATCCCAAGAATAGCCTTCTGTTTTGTCCTACCGAGAACATGCTGAGAGTAAGAGAAATGCTTCTCTCAGAAGCATTTCCGTGGCTGAGCTCCACACGCATACTATCAAAGCCAAGCAAGTAATCATTAGAAGCTTCTCCGCCCATCTGCTATGAGTACAGCCATTGGGTTCGGTGCTACGCATACTCTCCGGACGGGCGATTTATCGCATCTGCCGGTGATGACCAAATGGTATGTCTGCAAGACACCGAAACAGGACTGGCACAGCACGCATTTGACGACTTCGATCATGTTGAAGGATATGTATATCGGGTGGTATTCTCCGGTGCTAGTGCAAGGCTTGTCGCAGCCTCCAGTTCTAATAGAATCTTTATTTGGGATATCCCAACGGCCTTGCGGCTAGAACAGCTGATGCCAAAAAAACAAGACGAGAACGAATTTGAAGAAACTCCCTCTATCGAGGATATTGCCCTTTTGGTAGCGGGAGACAAACTGGCTGTGGCTATGGGGAATGTCGTCACAGTCTGGGACATCCCATCTTACGAGATACGAGAGTTGCCAGATCAGGATGAAAATGTGCAATCTGACAACTCAGTCAAATGTGTGAGATTCTCCCCTGATAGTGGAGAGCTACTTGCTTAGACCAAAGGGAAAAACATAACTCTCTGGGATGTACCTAACTGTAAGATGCGTCACCGTCTTCAAGGGAACAAGTCTAGCATAGATGAGCTTGCATTCTCGCCAGACTCAACACTCACACTAGCCTCAGACGATTCTACTGTTCGGATTTGGAATGTTAATACAGGTGAGCAGCTGCACGTCCTGTCCGACCATGATTCATATGTCGTCTCAGTCTCTTTCTCGCCCGACGGGATGCTTCTTGCATCCGCATCATATGACGAGACTATCAGAATTTGGGAGTTAAGTTCACTATCGCAAAGAGACAGCGATCACACCCCTCACAAACGGGAGCTGGTATTAGAAGGACACTATAATGCCGTTGTCTCCGTCTCGTTTTCACCGCAAAGGCAGCATGTGGTGTCATCGTCGCATAATTCAACTGTTCGTATATAAGATATCGTCGACACCAGACAAGGAGATGTTACTCCATTTTATAAGACACAGATTGGTGACTCTATCGAAACGGACCCCGGAAAGAGACATACGAAACCCATAAGCTTCTTGGCATTTTCCTCGGACGGAAAAATCATTGCTTCTGCCTCCTCGGACGGTCTGATTTGCCTCTGGGATGGAGATACTGGTACCTATCAGCGCTCCCTCGAGGGACCCAATAGCGTTGTCACTACCCTCTTCTTCCCACTTGACTTAAAGCTAAAGGTATTGGTATCTGCACATATGGCCAGCACCATTTGCGTCTGGAAGACGGATTCTGGAGACTTCATGAATCTCTCAGGTCACAATGACTGGGCGAGAGGTGCTGCAATTTCGCCCGACGGACGACTCGTGGCATTAGCATCTGATGACAAGACCGTCCGAATATGGGATATATCTGACTTTACCGCCGGGAAGAACAACGTCAAGGCAGATGATGAAGAGAACACCGCCAGAGTTTTTCATGGTCATAACGACTACGTGTACAGTGTCGCCTTTTCGCCTGAGGCGCAGTATCTCGCGTCTGGAGGAGATGATTATGACATTTTCATCTGGGACCTAGCCCAGGGCGACAAGGATGACAAGAATGAACCTGATAAGGTGTTACGAGACGACAGACCTCGCCAACACATCAGGGCAATCGTATTTATGCACGATGAAAAACACCTCATTTCGTCCACAGAGAATATCACAATTTGGAATTGGCAGACGGAGAACTGCCTGCAAATACTAAAGAGGGTGGGCGATGGCGATATCCACCAGTTTATGACTCTGCAAATGGATGCGCAATTTCCCAACGTGCTGCTCAACGTGTTTGGAGCATGGCCGTTAGGCATGGACACTCTGCTGAAGGAAAAAGAGTCAACACCGCTTCTACGGCCGTCTCCACCTCCATGGTGTCCATACGGTCTGAGCGACGACTGCAGATGGATCACCTACAAAAATGAGAAAGTTATCTTCCTACCGGAACAGTATGGCCCTAGCAAAGGTCTTCAGTGCCGAATCCATGGCCGTTGGACGGTAATTGGAGCTGACTCTGGCCAAGTGATGTTGTTTAAATTTTCAGAAGATAAGCACCCGAAACCACCATTCTACCTTGGCTAAAGCGGATTGATCTCTTGGTTAAGTTCGCTACTTGTTAGTGATGGGATAATATCTTTCGAAGAGGGCTTAACGTTGCAATTATTACAATTATATATAATTATCGGTGCTATGACTCTATAAATTCGTACTTCTTCAGAAATTGTCCTCTCATATTGACTTTTCTGGTCCCTTACGCAAATCCCGATGAGAAGAAAGACATTGCTTGTCACACCGGTGATTTAAACCCCTAAAGATTTGGGTTACATCATTGGTGATGCCGAGGTCATAATGAAACGAGTTCAGATATTAAGATACACCCGGTGCCAGTAATTCAAGTTGTATTAAAGTGTCAGTTTCGACAGAAGAATAAACATCAAAAAAATGGTGGTAAGACTGGGTGGGATAAATTGCTCTTCTGGGTAGTTCTGAAATCGAGGCAGTGAGCCTAGGACCTCCGAGCTTTAATGTAAATTTAATTATATATTATTATAACTTTTGTATTATAACTTAAAATAAATGAGCTTACTTTTATCACATGATAAAAAGGTTTTCTTGACTGTCAACCTTAAAAATGGAGCATTTTTAGGTCAGCTCACCTACAACCTGACATGATGGCACAGTGAGGAACAAGGTGATATACAATGCCTTGGCACCAAAATCGATTGTTTCTTGTAACTCTAATCAAAGTGAATATGTTTCAGATTGGTCATATAGAACTAACAAGTAATAAGGATTAGTTAGATGCATGATGTATTATTCATCTAAGCTGACAAAACCTGCCGCTTGAAGGAGGTACACGCAGCCGAGGTGTGGTTGGATCCCGGTACTTCGGCCCTGGTCCCACCCATTGCGGCGCTCCCCGCAATCTCCGGATTGCCACAATCTGGAGATCTTCTTCGGATTCTTAGGCCAATAGTTACAGTAAGATGCATAATCGGCTTCCCATTATCAATCAATGTTTTTAGTTTTGTCTTATAACTTTTAGCGCTCTAACACTATTATAGTTAGCCTAATAACCAGCCACTAGATAAGCGAATTATTGCCTGTTATGATTATGCCTTACTGCTGCCTTGGGTATATGGCTGAAATTGCTAACAAAGGCTTAACATTAGCCGATATCGGTGTCGTGGTTTAATTAACTGAGTTGTTGCCTAAGGAATAAAACTCTAAAACGGACTGCTTCCTAATTGGCTCTCCGATCGTACAATTTGGAATCCTCAATTCAAGTTCACTATTCAGCTACCTTGAAATTTGTGAGACGTATTTTGCTTTCTCATAAATGCTACAAAACACGCAAAATCTGTACTGTACCCTGTTCTGCAAACACTTAAGGATTAATTTCAAGTAGACGTGTGAGTGAGCTAACCGTATTCGGAATAACAGGAGTAATTTTAGCTTGTGTGTGGCGGCCTGAGGAAAGATTACTGTGATCAGCGCTATGGCTCTTGCTACTGAGCAACAGAACCTCAGACTACGACATCACTCTAAGATGCCGTGCTCTACGAATAAGATCCGATAGAATAGCTGGGTTTTCAAACTCCGCTCTCATCATTTCTGTGTTGCATCGTCACATCATGGGTTACTCGTCTTGAGATCTTTGTGGTGGGGTTTGGTCGTGGTGTCGCGTTATGGTGTCGTGTTAGGTGTCGCACCGCATAGCTTCCACCAACCCGGATTCCCCACGAAACAGCGTGTGCAGATATTCGGTGAGCATCGAAGGTATGCGATATTGCCAGAGCTTGAAAGCAGGGTTCTGTCTTGAATTGAACTCCTTGACAAGTGCCTCTTCACATTGCTCCCTGCATCGGGGCGCCCCGCAATGATTCACACCTCTTGAATATCGATTAAATTTGTAAGTCTGCACCCTCATTCAAACCCAAGTTAATAACCAATACAGACTTCCCTCCTCTCGGAATCTTGAAGAATCCCTTTCCAGCCAACTACGGAAAAGGACGGTAATCCTTGAATGTCATATTCACCCTTAGACTTCGACACATCTTCGAGGTGAGCTTACACATTGGTTTTCTTTTGAATCGTGCTTACTTTTAACCTTTAGCCAGAAGTATCAAGATGGCTTTCCCGTACGGTCTTATTCTTGTTACCACAAGTTCCGCCATTGCCTTTTACCCCCAGGTTCGAGAGGGCGGCCGTGTTGTTTGGAAAGACGCTACGTCAGCATACAAATATATCGAGCAACTTCTTACGGGGTCCCCACAACGGGCAAATATCTCGACGGGGGCTGATTCCACTGCTTTTACACCGCCGTCAGTTTTGCTCTCGAATGATACCGTTGATATCGCAGCTCGGATACAGAACCTCTTCTCGTCTATCACCATCGCCATCGAGATTCTGAAGATCTATCAGGCCGAGCAAATTAGGCAGGAGCTGAAGGGTATCTCTGATCAGATCAGAATCTACAATAACCTCGTTGCCGGAGGAGGTGGTGGCCCAGACGGATTCGCACGTCATGTTCTTGATTTCATCAACCTCAAGATAGCTGAATATACGGCGGATGGCAAAGCGCATCGTTTTTTCGTCTACCATCCTGATACACACTGGCATGGTGCTTTTTCCAGAATACGCCAGGAATCCGGTTTTGCACAACAGTCTTTCTTAGGCCTAAGCCACGATTTGTTCGCTGTGTTTAGACTCATGCTTTGCACTCGGGTTGCCCTTGAAGAAACCATGGGAGAGAACGCAAAGAACATCATATTTCATCTCCTAATACCCTCATACTGTACTATCGTCATTCCTCGATCTTTCATTATTATCGAAAATCTACTTCCATTAACAATTGATGGGGAGATAGCGCAAGGCGAGCGCCTCGTTTGGTTGAACTTTCCGCACTTGGATACAAATCTTCAGCCGATGCTAACGTGGGCAACTTAGCTGATCTGCCCGAGATATCATGGAAAAAGGCTGCCATTGGAGCTTCATATGTTGGAGCCATCACAACTTTTACCGCGGCTACTGTCGCAGTAGGTCAGATCGCTACTACTGCTGTTTGTCCTCCCCTCGGTGCCGCCCTGATCTGCAATACTGTATTCGCGAGTGGTTTTGTTGCTGGAGGCTTAGTAGCAACAAGAGTGGAGAGCATGTGGGATGAGCCACCGCCAGCCCTCCTTGGGTAGGCTATTGGCAACGAAGAGTAATCAATTGGAAGGAGTAACCACGCAAGAGATTTAATATATTGTATGAAGTCATAATAGCCACGGAGAAAGTACAATACATCGGTCATCTGTCAGAGATACAGAACCAAGTGATCTTACAGTACTCAATTTTTTCCTAATAGGATTCTAGTGCTGATCTGCCAAATATCACCGTCAACAAGAACCCTCTCCTTCATGGTATCCAAGATGTCGTCTTGAATCGTTCAACTTTCGGAGATAGCCAAGCATGCGAGCAAAACTTTATGAGTCGTAGGCTCCGCGTCTATCTTTTAGCCGTACTGCAACGACGATGCGATTCCTTCGCCCTTCCTGTATCAACCAGCCCATCCACCTCAATGCTCTGTCTCACGGATAAACGGGCCTTCTCGATAAGAGATGGTTCCGAAAGCATCATTTAAGAGATTTCTGATAACATCCCTGCCACGAATATACTCCCTATTTTGATTATAGCACTCGACTTGGAACCATAAGAGTAACCGACGCTATTCGGTCCCAAGAGTTAAATGTCGAAAGGTATTGACGATAGAGGATTGTGTATCGGATTGTGGAAGCAGAGGAATCAGCTGTTATCGATGGCCATCTAAGTAAGTTAGCGACAATGCAAAGACTCTTTAAGCGTCTATCTTATAAGTCAACGATCCGGCTAACACTATACCTTCGATAATCGTTAATAGCGACTTATCACTTGAGCTCCAGAATTCGATTTGTTCAAGGCCTGGGTATCCGCAAACTGATAAGCTTCTTTCTTCCAACCTCAAATCATTTGATCCCAATAACATTATACGGAATAACGATCATCCCTGTTTACCATCACTCTTCCCTGATGATAGGCGTTGACAACATTATATCTAGACGATGTTGGGAGCAAGGGAGTTTCGTTTTGCGGTATTGCGCCCAGTGCTTAGGACAACGACATTGTGAATGTATCGAGGCTAGAGACCCAAGGTTGAAAGATGGTGGGAGACAATCTTGAAAATATGCGCTGTAGATGCTTTCCAGGAGATGTCAATGAAGCTAGGAGATTGATGCCCCCAAATGACTAGAGCGATTCATTCACGTGATTTGTTGCGAATGTGCTACGTGGCCTTTTGTCGAAAGCGGCTGCAGGCTGCAGCATCGAGGACGTTGTAAATCTCCCATTAGCCTATCCAACATCCAACGTCTAAAATGGCGCCAATCATGGCAGACGTGCAGCATGCAGAAATAAGTGACATGCTTCAGAGTAGGTTATTTACAAGTGAAGAAATAGCTAAAGCAAATCACTGTAGTAGGCGCTCCGTCACTAGAATAAAGAAAAACCTCCGTTGCTATGGCTCATCGAAGGCCCCTTCGAATGGTGT
This sequence comes from Scytalidium lignicola, assembly GCA_002812745.2. Lineage (NCBI taxonomy): Eukaryota > Fungi > Ascomycota > Leotiomycetes > Scytalidium > Scytalidium lignicola. Next base: position 15,034 of record NCSJ02000083.1, read on the forward strand.
CGGACGACGGCGAAGTATCACCCCTCTAATGTGGGAAGCTCTAGAGGAGCGTCTGTTACAAAAAGCTTGGATGTATCTAGACGAGATGGCTCTCTTTCTGTAGGATGAGTTCGAGGAACACTTCTCAACTTCTACCATAGGGAGAGAGCTGAATCGTAGAGGCTTGACCAAGAAGAAAATTCGTCGCGTAGCAAAAGAACGGAATGCTGATCTACGAGACTTATACCTGTACAATACATCAGATATACTTCCAGAACAGTTTGTTTTCATAGATGAATCGGGCTGTGACACGCGAAATGGATATAGACGGACTGGCTGGTCTCCTCTTGGGGTGACTCCGGTTCAGATTGCCAAGTTCCAGCGTGGACAGCGATATCAAATATTACCAGCTTATACACAGGATGGTATTATCTTCGTAAAGGTCTTCCAAGGATCCACAGATAGCGCCATGTTCGAAGAGTTCATAGAGCAGCTCTTACCTTCGTGTGGTAAATGGCCAGAGAAGCATTCAGTTCTGGTTATGGACAATGCATCCTTTCATCATTCCGAACGTATTGGACAACTGTGTCGTGATGCCGGTGTAAGGTTGGTATATTTGCCTCCGTATTCACCTGATCTTAATCCTATTGAGGAGTTTTTCGCCGAGTTGAAGGCTTTTATCAAGCGCAATTGGCATAACTACGAGGAAAATCCACGCCAAAGCTTCCAGGCTTTTCTGGAATCGTGTATTAATGTGGTTGGAGGAAATGAGCAAAGTGCCAAGGGACATTTTAGGCATTTAGGAATTAGCTATTGAAGAGCGAATGCATGGTACCGTAATAAATTAGAATTAGTAATCTTAATGCAGCAAAATTATTGCAATGTAACGACAGCTGAACAAATGACCAGTGACCACCCTTCATCTAAACTCCCTCTATCTCAGTTCGCTTGCGCTTCTTACTACCAACCCAATGATCAATGTCGCATAAGATTCGCAAGACAGTCCCCTTTTAAACACCTTTCTTATCTAGAACCTCTAAAAGGTCTGGATCTGATTGAATCGTTTCAAGATCTAGGTTTCGTTCTATTATCGTATCACAAGCTGTTTTAAAATCATTCTTCAGATTTTGCCTCTTGACCCTTGATTGCTGCCAAGCATAGTATTCTTCCACTATTTCATCCTGAAAGCCAGGAATATTAAGACGGTTAATTTGAGGCATGTCCGGGACCGGGGTTCCAGCTCGTGAATTTCCTGGGAGGGGGGACTGTGATGGCAGCATGTTTGTGATATTAATGTTAGGGCCACTCGTTGTTAACGTATTATTAGAAGCCTTTTTATGCCTCTCGAGCGATTGCTGGTCCTCCAGATATAGCTGATCGCGAATGTCCTAAGGCACATCTTCGTGGGTCTCTAATGGACCACCTCCCTGCACGTGTGTAATAATGTCCTGTAAGCGGGGTGACCTGAGTTTGTAATGCTTTTTGCCAACAGAGTCAATCCAGCAATGAGATCCCTTGTCACAATGAGCATTACAACAGCGGAAAAAATTGTATACTTTCTGCCAAATGGGCAACTACCTAGCAGACCCCTGTTCTGCCAGCTGAGCTTCTCGTTGATCAAGCATCCACTGAGTTGTTGATAAACAACTCCTAGTATTCACGCCTCGTGACAAGATCCCCCGCGATTGGCTAGTATCTACATAGTTAAATAATAGGTTCAATATGAGTTTCTTACCTGCACGAAACAATCCGCCCTATTCGACAAGTTGCTTTTCTATAATTGACCAATCAATATCCGTCTCATCAAATTGCTTTGTAAGATCATGCTCTCGAGCCTTCATGACAGAAACCACAACAGTTGTATACTCCGAAGTGAGAGGCCTATTCTTTTTCTGCAAAAGGGTCTGTAACTTAGGCTGGAGGAAGTTTTCCCAGTAAGCAGCAAGTGCTAGGATGACATCCTGCTCTGTATCCTTTAGCATTATTGCCCTGTTATTCACCGTCACCTTCCACTCAATGGAGTAGTGTATATAAATTGGCGGAACTTCATCATATGTTCTCTCGCTATCCCAGTCGGCAAACTGACATAATCCAAGCTTGTTTACCTGTGTAGGCTGTTGACTAGGCACATCATCATCATATAAGTCCCACGGTTCTTCTGGATCATATGAGTCATCGGAAGGGTCAGGGCTGGTCATTGTCACGTCAACACCTTTTGGGCGATTAGGTCATGGGTTTGAAGGGTCCGGCCCTAGGTAACACACTGGCAGGGAGTGCCAGCTGTGAAAGATTAGCTATCTAATCCTATATCATCATAAGTCGTTAGCAAAATTGTCCTTCGCCAGCCATGACTTGCCACTGAAACCCGTATCTCAGGGATAACTCGAAATAACTAATCCTCGGCGGGGTAACGCTGGCCAATCTCGCAGCCTTGTCTGTGGCGTAAGGTACCTGCCCTCACAGCACATAAATAAAGAACGTATAGTGAGCTATTTCACCAGCTAGGAAACCTGCTTTCGGTAGAAAGAATGAATGCACGATACAGGAGGAATCTGAAATGTAGAGGTCATGTATATAATAATAACGTAGAAAGTTCTCGAATGTCATGGAATTGCATCCTCAGGCAGAATATAGCACGTAATAAAACAGCGAATACAAGCCCACAACTAATGTCGCGCGCTAATACCAGCACAGTATAGTAGTAAATACTGAAAGTTATAATGCTGATATTACAGTTATATCGCTACATGATCTAAATTGAAGGGGCAAGTTTGCTGCACCAAGGTATGCAGCAAGTTGGATAGATGGAACTGCTCATACGAAACGATCACGGTTAAGCGAGCAGAATGCTACCCCAAAAAGAGCAGTCAACGCCAACATAAACTAAAGTTTAAGCCAGCTCGTGTCTAACGGGCCTTGCTATTGATCATACAAGTTTTGGCCCTTGTCTAAACTGAAGAAATGAAAGTCTCCCTGATGAATGTCCTAAAACAATAGTTTTATCCCAAAATGCCTCACATGTAGGTCGGTAATCAGGAGGTAGCCAGAGAATATTCGTTTCACCTTCTACTACCCAATGATTGTATACATATAACGTAGGTTGCAGATTACCGTCTGGCGAGAAGGCGACTGGTCTGATAGAGCTCGAGTGGCCCTCGAGTGTCTGTAGCACTCTTCCTGTCATGGTGTCCCAGAGTCGTATGGTCTCGTCGTATGCCCAGGATATGACCTGCTTGCCGTCTGGCGAGAAGGCAACTGACCTAACAGAACTCGAGTGTTCCTCGAGCGTCTGTAACATTCTTCCTGTCAAGACATCCCAGAGTCGAACAGTCTCGTCATCTGACCCAGATACAACTTGTTTGCCGTCTGGTGAGAAGGCGACAGAGTTGACCCAACTTGAGTGGCCTTTGAGCGTCTGTAGTATTTTTCCTGTTGTAACATCCCAAAGTCGTATTGTTTCGTCGTATGCCCCAGACACAACTTGCTTACCATCTGGTGAAAAGGCAACTGACCTGACGAAATCCAAGTGACCCTTGAGCGTCTGTAGCATTTTTCCTGTTGAGGTATCCCAAAGTCGAACAGTCTGGTCATCTGACCCAGATACGACTTGTTTGCCGTCTGGAGAGAAGGCGACTGAGTTAACAATGCTTGAATGGCTCTCGAATGTCTGTAACACTACTCTGCTCGTGGTATCCCAAAGTCGAACAGTCATGTCGCTTGAACCAGACATGACCAGCTTGCCGTCCGGTGAGAAGGTAACTGTATTAACGATGTGTGAATGACCTTCGAACGTCTGTAGCATTTTTCCTGTTACAGTATCCCAAAGTTGTACTGTCTTGTCATTAGACCCAGACACGACCTGCTTGCCGTCTGGCGAGAAGGCGACTGAGTTGACGGTGCTCGAGTGGCCCTCGAACGTCTGTAGCACCGCTCCGCTCACAGCATCCCAGAGTCGAACAGTCCTGTCCCTTGAACCAGATACAACCTGCTTGCCGTCTAGTGAGAAAGCAACTGAAAAAACCCAGCTTGAGTGGCCCTCGAACATTTGTAACGTTCTTTTTGTCATGATATCCCAGAGTTGAACAGTCTTGTTTCCTGATCCAAATACAACTTGTTTGCCATCTGGTGAAAAAACAACTGGACTAACAATATTTGAGTGATTCTCGAGTATATGTAAAACTGCTCCACTCACAACATCCCAAAGTCGAACAGTCTTGTCCTTTGATCCCGATATAACCTGCTTGCCATCTGGTGAGAAAGCGACTGACTTGACAGAGCTCGAGTGGCTCTCGAGCATTTGTAGCATTTTCCCTGTCGTGGTATCCCAGAAACGAACAATCCTGTCTTCTGACCCAGACACAATCTGCTTACCATCCGGTGAGAAGGCGACTGAGTTGACAGTGCTTGAGTGACCCTCAAGCGTCTGTAGCATTCTCCCTGTCGCAGTATCCCAGAGTCGAACGGTTTTGTCGTGAGACCCAGACACGACTTGCTTGCCGTCTGGTGAGAAGGCAACTGAGTTGACAAAGCTTGAGTGGCCCTCGAGTGTCTGTAGCGCTGCACTCCAATGTTCTTGCACTCTAGGCTTCCTTTGGATCCAAGGGGGGATGCAATTTATGAAGGTTTCTCGAACAATGCTCTTCTCCGGAGAAAAGATAAGCGCTGAACAATATGATTGAAGGGGTGTCTGTTCAATTACTTGTCGATTAGAGAGCGCAAACCGCTTTGCATCATGTATAAACGCACGTACATCGGGGTTTTCATTAACCTAAGGGCAAGTTAACTAGGCTCCTATAAACAATAGATAAGACAGCTTACAGAAACGTGAGCTTCTAAAGACAATATTGCTTGGATACCTTCTGACATCTTGCCCATCCACCCAAGCGCCTCAAGCCAGTGTAGTATATGAGCCTGCAGAAACCGGTAAGCTTCCTCGCTATTCTGAACCTGAGAACTACTCTTTCGCAGATGCTGGACCCAGTAAAGACATGCATATTGAATTTCGGGCGGAAGGCATTTCTCAATCCAACTGCTCTCAATTTGATTGGGTTGACTACCAGGAGCATGCATTTTGCAAATGTCCTTCTCAAATGTCTGGGACATTAGCTGTATGCAGCCAGCAGCTAATGTCTGGTGTGCCACTGTCTCATCCACCCAAAAATCCCCACATCGATCTTTGTTAAGGAGGAAGTCGCGAAAGGAAGGGTGATGCAGGCGGAGATGGTGAGTCGGGTCTTCTGGAACATCAAGGATCGCATAAAGGTCCTTAAGTGTCCAATCGACATCTTCCTTTGGAAGGTGCAATAGAGTGCTCAATGAAGAAGGAGAAAGAGGTGAGAGCAGCACTACTATGCTTCCAAGCGTATGCTTTAACATATCGCATGCCTCTTCTTTCTCTTCATCTGAATATTCTGAGGAGATAGAGTGCTTGAGGACGGCAAGGTAGATCTCGTTGAGGTGCTTCTCTGGTGCAGTAGCAGTGCTGCTGCTGCCCTTGAGAATTATATCCAGTCTCCTACGTGCAAATCGCTTCCCTTCGCGGATAAACCGACATGCTGTTGCCGCCCAAATAAAGAGGCCACAAGTATATAGAACCAGCTGACTTAGAACCGCTTTGCCTGGCCAGTCTGCGCCAAGAGCGCACTCCTGCCTGATTGCCCCCAGATTATATTCCAGGAATATAAAGATGTCATGGTTCACAACTGTAGACTGTATGTTGTGGAGTATGAAGTCCTGGTGCTCAGCTCGTGGGATACAGTGTATGCCGTGTCGGATTAAAACATTGGGTCGACTCGTCAAAAAGACTTGAAGTCTTACTGTCGCTAATGATGGAGCTTTAGCTAATAGCTGTAGAATAATCTGGATATTGTTATCATCCTCGCACTCATCGAGTGCATCAACAACGATAATATAAGAGGATTTGGAACTGTTCTTTAGCTTCGAAAGTGGACTGAAAATAAGGTGGCTCCACTGGTCCAAGAGGGATAGGCTCGCAATGTTACTCTGCTCTCTCACAGCATCACGGATATGGGATTGGAGAGATGGCACGGTAGACGCGAGCTGCACGGCAAGACTTGTGAAGAACTTGCTGGCATTGCTTACATCTCCGCCACCCTTCGAGAACAAGAAGCTAGCTCCAAGACGCTTCTGGTCAAAGAATCTGCGAGCGACAGTGCGGGCAATCGTCGACTTTCCTGTCCCAGCTAGGCCGTTTAGCCAGAAAATACCCTGCACATCTTGCGCGTCTTTTCCATCAGCCCAGTTATATATATCTTGCAGAAGGTCGACGCGAGTATCAGGGAGACAAACGGGTTCGTGCTGGCGGCTATAGGAATTAAAGGCCGCATTTGTTGCAAAGGGGAGGAGATTGAGCAGGTCTTCTGGGCCTGTTGCGTGTTAGTTTGTGATAAGACGCCACTTCTGTATCTGCAAGGAACTGACTGTTATGAAATATGTTCCCAAGTTGGGCTGTTGCGCCTTCACGAATTTGAATGTGGTGATATTGATTGCTCTGAGTGGGTGTTTGCCTGCTTGGCTGCTCGGGAAGTGACATTGCGATCGACCGTATAAGCTAGTCGCGGCAAAAGCGGAGAACGGCGCCAGCGAGAGCCTAAAGCCCCAGTCTGTGAATTGTGAAGTACGGAAGGGGGTTTCAATAATGACTGGCGCACCCCATGTAAGGCTACGAGCCAATCACTCACACGGTTTGGACCATAATTCACGCTGCTTTAATAATAGAAAGAAATCACACTATTTTCGAGTTCTCATGCCATACAATGATTATATAAATCGACTAAAGTAGCATCATATAATACCCTGATTAAGGNCAAAAAATTCTCGCTTGCCAGGGGTGCGCCAGTCATTATTGAAACCCCCTTCCGTACAAAGCTTCTACTTCCTCTCGTAAATCGGTGCTGGCACGATCTCGTCGTTGATGGTAAGGGTACTCCTCATTTGCTCTGTAACCGTAATTATGTGTTGCATTAGCCTAGTTTGATGAGGCTGCAGCCGAAGTCCTGGTGAGGACTTCCTACCTACTCTCTCGATCAACCTCAGCATGTCTCTTGCATTATCATTTCTCTTGGCAATGGCAGAGCCGTTCGGCATTGTCGCTGGTGTTGTTGGCATTGCATCTGCTTTCACAGCTTGTGTTGACTGCTTCGAATACGTCCAGTTTGGTCGCCACTTTGGTCGAGATTTCGAGACCAGCAAGCTTGCTCTTGATTGTGCAAGACTTCGTCTTACGCGATGGGGTGAGTCTGTCAACATCTACAATGATCCTAAACTAGGCCGGCAGGATGCTACAGTGGCCGAGATTCAACTTGCAGAGGAGGCGCTGCTGCAAATTCTAGTGCTCTTTGCAGACACTGAGAGCATCTCCAAAAAGTATAGGTTGACTGCGAATGTTGGCGAGGACCTTTCAACATTTTCAACAGGTGATATGAATCCAAAGATGGCCGTGCTAGATAATAAAATGAAAGGCTTGGCTACACAGCGTCAAAAGAAGGGTCGATTCTTGAGGCTTGCTAGCTGGGCTCTCTATCACAGGTCCACTCTGAAAGACCTTCTCGAACAGATCGTCTTCCTCGTCGATGAAATCGAAAATTTATTCCCCGCACATCAGGCCCAAACCACGCTTGCCCAGCAAGAAGTAACAGAGATTGGCGACAGGCAGTCTCTTAAGCTGATCGAGGATGCAACCACGGGTGTCGATAGCCTGCTCCAAAAAACGGCAAAGGAAGTAATCGCAGGTCATCAGTACTCGAATATTAAGATCAAAGGACAGGCCCATACTGGGGATGCATACAGTAGTGACTGGAGTGGGGGTGCGATTGGGGCATTTCACAAATATGATGGCATCGAGGTTGAGAATGGTGGAAAGGCTTTGGTCGGGAACAAGTATGGTGGAAAGGACTTCTGGGATTAAGCACATCTATCGCGCTGCTTACCATTCCTCACTCTTGCGCTGTGTTTATAACATGAGAATAGTTTGTATTCCAGACCTGTTTGCAAAGCTAAAGTTCAGTGCAGCCTAGGGTGCCTTCTACCTGGAGAGCCTCAAACATAACAATAAACTGACCCAATTTATCAATTACTGGTAAAGAATCAGGTAGAATAGGATGTGAATAATAAGCTGCGTTAACGAGTCACGATCACCCTCTATCCTTTGATTTCTTTCATTCGTGCTGAAATTTACCAGAGCTGTCACATATACAGTCAAGACAAATGATGACCTATGAGAGCTCGAAACGAGATTTCGAATCTTACGTAGCTTGTCAGCGTAGTCCACACGTGATATTTATGAATTGTCTGCACCGATGTCGGCGATTTCCAGCTTTGTCATCCATTTCAAGCCACACAACTCAGGCCACAAAATATTTTATCTCCGTGGGGAAAATTCGCTTATCCTGGTGGCTGAAATATAGCTAACCATAATTGCACTAGCGCGTAGAAAGTTACGGGACAAAACTAAAATCGTAGTTTGTCAGTGGGACGCCAATTTTGCATCTCCCTGTAATAGTTACTCCGTACTCGTTCTTCACTCGAACAAACTTTAAAGTCTGAAGACGACCAAATATGTTAAATCAGAAGACTGGCATTTAGAAGTAAATGTGCTTAAGGGTACTCTACTAATGCTCTGGTCTAGCTTGTTTAACAGAAACAATTGATCCTCACTTTAACCACCCCTTACAAACGCCAAGTCTTCCCTGGTCTCAATTTCTTCCAAGACAAATTTGAAGTCTTCATCACCAGCATCAGCCAGCCTTTTAAATTCCGGAAGGCTCTTCTTCATCCATTCCCTGTCTGTACCAGCCTATGGAAGGGAAATACAGTTAGTACAGTACATTAAAATGGTTAGCTTAAAAGAAGCAAGCCGAGTGGGTGAAAGAAACGAGATAACATACCGGCGGTACTAAGAACCCTGCCTCAATTCCCGTCCTGAGTGAGTCTTGTACAAAAACGCCTCTTAAATCGGTCGCGCCCTGCCCTTTCTTCCCGTTATTGACTACTTCATCCCATATCTTCACCACCTCGAAACTGATATGATTAAAGTCGCCGATAGTCCTTCCACCACCAGACCTAGCGAAGACCAAAACCATGTTAAAGTTCTTGCGTCTCCCACCGACAAAGGATTCGAATTTCGAAGCATTGGTAAAGAATACGTTGACGAACAAAGAAGGTGTAGCAAACTGGCGGCTGTGAAAGTAGGTAATCTTCTCTGCTATAGCAGCCTTCTGTTCGTTGGTGAGAGGCACGATATGGTGCACATTGTAGAGAGGCATTTCAGCGTTGTTTGATCAACAAGGAATAGTATGCTGTGTTCTCTTAGATAGAAAGTTAAGATGTTTGTTCTAGTATGATCAAATAAAGTAATGATGGGTGGTGAGAATTAAGATTCGAAAGCGTGTGAATGCTTATTTACATCGCCACGTGGAAACTTTCTTTACTAGTATAATATCCTCGGCCAGAACGGTAAAGCTCGGCAGATTTCTAATGTGATCTTTTTGGAGATTAGTATTGCCAGCGTTATAATATCTCGATATGCTAGTCCGATAGTCTCCGGGACGACGCCTTTTGTTATTGGTTAGGTCCTCGGACCGTTACACATGGGTTCGTCACAAGACAATTTCTGCAATAGCTATTCTTTACCAGAGACGTCATTTACTTTTGGTACATGCGGCACTATATCACCAGCCTTGGCGTGCTTGGTAAATGCGGTATATCCTCAACCTTGGTAAATCACGCGGTATATTTGTGTGATGTAGTGGATCGAGACCGACAATTTGCCAAAGACGGTCAAACTCTCGCAATCAAAGCCCGATCTTGTAAGCAGTATTAATAATATCTCTGGTTTCAACAGCATCGTCGATTGGTAACAATATGATTGAAATCTAAAAGTATGTTGATGTTTTCTGGTGTATTCAGCTGACGTTGAGTGCGGTCCGGGATTAGTGATGGCGATGTTCGTCGGCGTTATATCATTTCTCGCTACACTGGGTAAAGGATATGTTCCGTCCACTTGATTTATTCATGAATCAGGCAGTTAGCTCATCAACAAGATAATCGATGATCTAGACCATCCATCGGCGATAAAACTCTTGAATAGGAGAAATTTATGTCTGGGTTGGAATAGATGTATTATTCACTACGCTCTAAGTAAATATATTTAAAGACTGAGCAATTTCCAGATCATAAACTTCATTATCATTCAATACATCATTGAATACATCATTGAATACATCACTTCTACTTCTGTAAACAAACTTTAATCTCGTAGCCACGAGTCAACAAGTCCTATCAATACTCTTTCATCATCATGTCGAAAGTCTCTTTTGAATCGTTTGCGAACGTCATTGACGGAAAACTTCGCTATGGGACGGCCACAGCGCATGCGATTGACCCCTCTACTGGCAAAAACAATTGGGGGATTCCCGTCGCTACAGCTCAGGATCTTGAGGATGCTGTTACTTCTGCTAAGAAAGCTTATGTGCTATGGTCGGCTAAACCTTGGTCAGAACGCGCAGTAGCAGTCGGACGTCTTGGTCAAGTCTTAGTGGACTATAGGGAGGAAATGTTATTATTGTTGATGAAGGAGGCTGGAAAGCCTGTACGTATGCTATATTTGATACATTTGTGTGTGTACTGAAGTTATCTAGAGGCTAGCTGCTGAGGTTGAACTTGACTTTGCTCGTGACTTTTTTCACTTTTACGGTAAGCATGACAAAAGGAAATTTCACATACTGCGCTAACAATGATTATATAGCCGGCCAACAGCCTCTTGGAGATGAGGTGGTCCAGGATGACAACGAGCTTCGTCTCACTCAATATCATGTGCCACTTGGAGTTGTTGGAGCCATCGTGCCTTTCAACTTCCCTCTTGCTCTGGCGGCTGGTAAGATTGCTGCAGCATTACTCATAGGTAATACAATCATTGTTAAGCCTTCACGCACCACTCCATATAGCATTTTGAAGTTAGCCGACATTGCACGACAATTCCTTCCTCCAGGAGTTTTCCAAGCCTTGAGCGGAGAAAGTTCTATAGGGCCGTTGATCACTAAGCATCCTGGCATCGCCAAGATAGCCTTTACAGGGTCAACTGAAGCTGGCAAAAAAATTATGTTAGCTGCAAGCGAGACGCTGAAAGCGATCACGCTTGAACTGGGAGGCAATAGCCCGTCCATCATCTGCCCTGACGTGGACATCTCCAAGATTGTAGTCGAAGTCGCGAAAGGGGCTTTCTTCAACTCTGGCCAATTTTGCCTTGCATCTAAGAGAATATTCGTTCATGAGAGTATCTATAAAGAGTTCCTAGATGCTTTTACAGCTCTTCTTCGCACTTGGAAGGCCGGACCTGCTTTCGCAAGCGATACTGTGCTCGGTCCCGTTCAGAACAAGATGCAATATGATGTCGTTGTTGATTTCATTGAAGACTGCAAGAAAAAAGGCTATAAGTTTGCACTGGGTGGTGGCCCGTTGGGGCCCGTTGGGCGGAGATGGCTATGTCATCCAGCCTACTGTTATTGACAACCCACCAGACTCAGCACTGATCGTGACTGAGGAGCCATTTGGTAAGTTATTCCTTTTGCGTACCCCACCCACCTTACAGCCATTACTTAATAGTAGGCACACTTGAAATCTGGCTAACAGGTACGAAAGGCCCCATCGTCCCCATCCAGTCATGGAAGACTGAAGATGAAGTCATCGCTCGGGTTAACAACACCTTATTAGGACTTGGCGGAACAGTGTGGTCAGCGGATATAAAAAGAGCTGAGAGGCTCGCTCAAAGTATTGAGTCTGGGACGATCTGGATCAACAGCTCAGAGGTTCCTTTGCCTCAAGAATACATGAGTGGTTGGAAAGAAAGTGGTGTCGGCGGAGAGTGGGGTCGCAAAGGCCTTTTCTCATACTGCCAAGTTAAAACTGTCCACCACTACAAGACAAACGTTGGCAAGTAGCCTCAGATTAGGTAGCTACGTTTATTATGGTGTCCAAGGTCCGTAATAGATTAAGATAAGATAGACAAATATAAGATTATATATGGACTATCATGTAGCCCATTCATCTCAGAATTCACCAGGTTGTGCTTAATGTTACCATGGCGATCAAGATTTATTACTTTGAACTCTTTAGGTATGTCTGAGCTTTTTGTCGTCTCCTACTTAATACGGACGTTGCTGTGACGGTACAGCGGATGAACGAGGTCAATTGAGACTTGGGTAAAGTTATTGTTTACACAGAGGGAAGAGGATTTAAGGAGAGCACTGGCTTAAAGTATAGTGTATAATAATGTGCAAGAAGATGAGACTATTAATAGAGTATTAAAGTTACTATCACATATGGTAACTCTTTATTTCATCTCTCTTGAAGTCTGACACTTTCCGTCTCTTGTTTTGTTAGTTTGGGCTTTATAGTGTTTCAATGGAATTCCCCCCCCCCCCCCCCCCCTTTTTTTTTTTTTTTTTGTAAGCTAGTCCTGATTAGGTAGTAAGAACAAGTAAAGCTCTTACAACTTTACCCTCTTACCTTTATTCGTATAACAACTATAGAATAGTATAATGAGTATATTATGTATAATTGTGTATTGTACTTTGTATTACAAGTGAACTGATAATAAACAATTAAATATGTTAAACATTATAATTAAGAAATCTATCATCTAAGACAACTCTTTATTTAAAAGAAAACTTAATAAAAAAGGATCTTTTAAGAAAAGGATAAGTTAAAAGAAGTTTAAGAAAATAATATTAATAGATTATAATAACCTTATAAATCTAGATATTATTAAAAAAGAATATTTATAAAAGAAGAAAATCTTATTAAAAAAATTAAAAAAAACAAAAAAAAAGAACTTTTGTTATTAATATAGATTACCAAGATATATAACATTATTATATTAAAAGAATAAACCTTTTAAAAAGAAGAAGAAAATCATTATAACTAAAGTAAATTTAACNAAACAAAAAACAATTAACAAAAGAAGAATTAAAAGAAAGAAGGATATATATATAATTNAAAAGACTTATAAATCAAGGAAACAAAATACCCTTTAATTAATAATATAAATAAACTTTAAATTAAAAAAAGAATAATTTTATAAAGTTTAAATTCTAAAAGTAATCATTTAAGATAAAGTTAGAAAGTTATTCAGATAAAGTAAATATAATAAAAATCAAGAATTATCCTTAAACTAATATATTAGATTAGAATACTTGTAAAAGTNAAAAATCAAGTTATTATAAGAATTTAAAATAACAAAGTTAAGTAAATTAAATATATNAAAAAACTATTTGAATATTAAGACAATTCTTAATATTATTAACTATGAAAAATCATTAAATAGTATTTGAAGAAACTCTTATAACTATAGATTAAGTTTAAAAGGTAAATAATATACTTAAAGTATTCCTTAAGAATAAACAAAATGATAAGAGTATAAATTAAACAAAGTCTACTAATTTAACAAAGAATATCTTGAAGAAAAAATTAAAGTTATTAATTATATTACAAAATATAATATTAAACAAGGTTAAAACTTAATNAAAAGTCAATAGTATATAAAAAAGAAAAAACTCTTCTACAAGACAATTAACCTTGTAAAAGACACCTTTTATAAAAATATAAAGGTTATAATCAACTTTAAGAGTAGTATAAATTTAATATTAATACAAAAGGTAAAAGAATTTAAAATTTATATTATTATCAAGTTAATAAAATACTTAATCAAAATAGTTAACAAAACCTTTGTAAAAGAAGAGGTTAAAGTAAAGATTAAACCTTATGTTATAATTATAAAAGATTATAAGAAAACAATTAAATTTAATGTTATTAACATTAAGAAGTATAACATAATTCTAAGGTTATTATAAATNAAAAAATTATAATCTTAAAATTAACTAAACTATTTATAAAATAAGGTTTATAAAATATTAATATAACAAGATGGATAACTTAAGACTTATAAAAGTATACAATGTTATAATAAATAACAAAGAAGACTTAAGAGAAGCTTTAACTTTATACCCTTAAATACTAGAATAGTATAAGGAATTTGAAGAATTATTTATAGCATAACTTAAAGATATAATATTACTAGAACATTATAAATAAGATTATAAAATACCATTGGAAAAAGGATTTAAACTACTTTTCAAACTTATATATTCTATTAACCTAACATAAGATATAATCACCAAAGAGTAATTAGATAAGATAATAACAAAAGGATTTATAAAAAAGTTATAATTATTATATAAAACATCTTTAATATTTATACTAAAAGTAAGAAACTCTTAAAAAAAACCTTATAAAGATTATAAAAGAATTAATATAAGAATAATACTTAACTAGTACTTATTATCTTTCATATTAATTATAAAAGATAAGTTAATAAGAGTTATAATCTTTATTAAGTTAAACTTTTAAGTAAGTTTTAATTTAATTAAGATAAAAGAAGGTAAAGAATAAAAAACAATTATATAAACAAAATACAAATTGTTTAAGAGCTTAATTATACTATTCAAGCTTATTAATGCTTTAACTATTATACAAATAGTCAACAACAAGATTATTAAGGAATTTCTAGACAAATTCATAATAATATATTTAGATAACATTTTAATATACTTAAAAACAAAGGAAGAATATAAAGAATATATTGTAAATTAATTAAATATAAATTTCATGTTAAAGAAGTTAAGTTCTTAAAGGAAATCATTATTATTACTAAGTTTAAAATAAATTTAAAGAAGATTAAAGTAATTAAAGACTAAGTTAAACTAAAGAACATTAAGGATATATAATCTTTTTTAAGATTAATTAATTATTATAAGTAGTATATTAAGGATTATATAATAATCATTAAACTACTTATATCTTTAATAAAGAAAGATAAGTTATTTATATAAAACCAAAAAAGACAAGAAGCTTTTTAAAAGTTAAAAGATGCTTTTGAAGATTAAGTATTAATATAGCTTAAACTAGAAAAACCATTTTGAATAAAAACAAACATATTAAATTATATACTTAAAATAATACTTAGTTAACAAGATGATAAAATGAAATAAAGATTAATAGTATTTTATTTTAAGAAGTTCATTCTAACTGAACTAAATTATAAAATATATAATAAGAAATTATTAACTATTGTAAACTTATTTAAGAAATAACAAGTTTACTTAGTAAAGGTTAAACATAAAATNAAAAGTTCTAATTAATTATNAAAAACTTAGTTTACTTTATTATAATAAAAGAGTTAAACAAACAATAAGTGAAATAAGTAAAATTATTAGTAAATTACAATTTTTATATTTATTATGTTAAAGGATTTAAGAATATTAAGGCAAATACTCTTAATNAAAAAACTAAAATTCATAAGGAATAATATATATAAGTTAAAAGTTATCTTAAAGGAAGAAGGCTAAGACTTGGTATTCAAGTATATATAAATTAACAAGGTAATAAGAATTATAAACAATGAATAATTAAAGAAAATCTAAAACAAGATAAAAGTAAAGAAAGAAAGGATAAGCTTTTTCAAAGAAAAGAACTTAAACACCTTTATAAGTTATTATAATAAAAGGAAAAGCTAAAGATAAGAACTTTATAAGTTAAGCATTTAGATTTATAATAAAAAAACTAGTTATATTAAATACTTTAGCCAAGAAATTCATTAAAGAATAATATAAGTTATTAGTATACAAATACTAAAGAATCAACAAGACTAAGGATAAGATTTAATAAGAATTTTATGTTTATAAGTTAAAACAAGTTATTAATAAAATTATCAAAGAATATAACATTTATAACAAAAGTAAAAATTAGTAAAAATTATTATATAAACAATTATAATCATTAAGAATACTTAAAAGATTATAACAATTTATATCTTAAGACTTTATTATCAAGTTTTTACTATCTTGAACAGAATAAAGAAACCTTGATATTAATTAATATAATATAATATTAATAATAGTTAACAAATTAACAAGGTTTGTATTAATGTTATTATTTAAAGAGTTATAAACAGTAAAAGACCTTATAAGAGTATTCTTAAGACATATAATAATAAACTATAAACTTTTAAAAAAATAGTATTAAATAAGGATAAGTTGTTTATGTTGAAATTCTAGGAAACTTTGATAAATCTTATAAGAATAAAGTAAAAGTTATTAATAACTTTTTATCCTTAAACAAATAAACAAACAGAACAAGTTAATATTATAATTAAAACATACTTATACTATTATATTAATTATAAGCAAGATAATTAAACAAGATTGTTGTTATTAACATAATTAGTATATAACAATTTAAAAAAGCAAAATTATTAAAGTTATATTATTCTACACAACTTATAAACATAAGCTTAATATAAGTTATATTATNAAAAAGGCTTTAAAATATTAATAAGATAACAAAAGAAAGAATAAAGAATATTCAAGAAATTCAAGAGTAACTTAAAGTTAATATTAAATTTGTAAAATAAAGAAATATATATTATTATAACAAGAAACATAATATAAAACTTATATTAAAGAAAAGGAATAAAGTTTACCTTTTATAAAAAAATATTAAGATAATAAAACTAAGTAATAAGTTAGATTACAAGAAATTAAGACTATTCAAGATTGAAAAGAAATATAACAAGTTATCTTTTTGTTTAAAATTACTTAAGAAATAAAGAATACATTTAGTTTTCTATATATTATTATTAAAACTAATACTTGAAAATACATTATTAATACTAAATGTAAATATCAAAATGAACTTAAAAGAAAAATAAAATATAAAAGAAATATTAGATTATAAACAATATCAGAATAAGTTACAGTATTTGATAAAATGGTTAAACTATTTAAAATCAGAAAACTTATAAGAATTAATAAGGAATCTTATTAATTATTATAAGAAGCTTAAGGATTATAAGAAAAGGAATTGAGAAGTTGATTTAATTCTTAAAAACTAAACTTAAATATTAAGAGTTTTATATTTTAAGAAGAGTTTACTATTATAAGCTTATTATGTAAAAGCTTAATAAGAGTAATATTAACCTTCTTCAGAGAACTCTTGTTTTTCTTATATTCTTGTTCTTCAATAACCTTTAACTTATTTATAATCAAGTTAGTCTTGCTCTTTCACCAAGGATTACAAGTTATATGAAGAAGGATTACAAGTATTATAAGATTATTCAAGATAAATATACTTATTACATTTAGAAGAACTTTTAAAGATTATATAATCTTAAGAGTTATAAGAATAAAAAGAACAAAGTATAGTTGAATTATTAGTCTTTTCGATTAAAAGAGTTAACTTAAATTGTTCTTTGTATTTCTTAGAATATATAAGTAATATAATGAAAAGGAAGAAAGGTTTAGATTTCCTTATGATATTATTTCCTTATAATTAAGTGTTAAGATAACATTAAGCTAAAAAGGAGATAATGTTATAACCTTTTTATTTAAAGGCTTAAAGCTTAATAATACTAATTGTTATAAACTGAGTCTAGGGTAAAGACAGTGAATTATAATCAAGAAGGTAATAATACTAACAATTAAGCTTGTTCTATTCTTTAAACTAATTCTTGAAGAATTCAAATTATAATAGCTCTTTAGGTTACCCTTATATATGTTGAGTCTTATACACTCTCAAAGTAAGCCTTTATCTTAATACTTTATTCATGTGCTTAATGTATTATGTACACTTCTTAAGCTTTGCAATCCAGGCTTTAACATTATCCCTCCTTCTTAAAGCTCTTGTCCTCAAGAGTTATAAGCCTTTGGCATCCTCTAATACTTCTCCTAAAGTCTATAAATATAAAGATCATTCTTGAATCCTATACTTCTTTCAAATGTGAAGGTCTTAAAATAATATCTTTATTCAATAACTTGATATTATAATACCTTTAAGTTAGTATACTTCTTTAGTATTCTTTTGATGTTATAGTATATAAATCTCTTATACTAATAATAGACTTTACATATGTATGCAAACATAACTTTACTATTTCTCTTATGCTTTCTGGTTGTTAGCTTTTTTAGTCTTTCTGAAGAGGTATAAGTCTTAAGTAAAGATCTAATGTTTTACTTACTTCCTTTTGTTATTAATAATATAAAGTCAAATAAAGTAAATACAAAATGCTTAAACATAACAAATATAAAGTTATTCTCAATGTTAAACTTTTTGATTATAATTAAATGTAAGTATTCTTTTAATATAATAATCTTATAAAGTAATTCTTAGATTATTATAAAATTAAGTAAAGATTAATAAATATTCTAAAGTTCTTAAATAAGTAAAGTACAATATATAATTATTAGTATTTCCAGAGGTTTATATAAACTTCTTTTATTATTTCTTTTCTTCTTCTTTTCTCTTTTTATTACTTTATCTATTACCTTTATAAGATAAGTTTTCCTCTTCTTTAATTCTTTAAAGTTTGAAGTTAAGCTTTAAGTAATATTGTACAAATACTTGTCTTATCATTTATTGTTCTTTACTTTTAATTATAATTATGTAAGTACTTTACTTTTCTCCTTTTTACCCTTCTTTCCTTTAATATATTAAAAGCTCTTTAACTAACTTTTATAATCTTTCTTGTTAAATCTCTTAGCTTTTAAGTAAGTTTCCTTTGTTCACCTTTGCTAACTCTTTAACTAACATGTAATTAACTTATTATGATTAAAAATATAAAAAACTTATATATTCTTGTTGTTTATAATATAACAAGTCTTTATTTACTTAACTTAACTTTAAATATCTTATTCTATAAACTAATAACAAGTGTGAAAAGTATACTTATAAGTATAAAAAAGTATAGAAAAGTTCTTAAGGAGTATTACCATTATATGAATAAGTTACTTTAACTTATTGACTAAGTAATAATAAGTAATATTATGATTATTATTACTCTTTAAGTAATATAATATGAATATACTAAATATATTAAGAATATACTTCACTAAGAAATCAAGAAGGAAAAGATAGATAATAATAAGTTAAGCATAATTAATAAGATCTTGAAAAATGTTAATAATTACCTTAAAGCTTTAAATAATATTATTTAAGAGATAATAAGTATTTTTTCTTCTTTTTCTTTTAGTTAATATATTGTTAATGTTTTACAAGTAAATCTTTTTAACAATAATATATCCTTTGATAAAGATGTATTCTCTTTGGAGAATATTAAGTTGAGCAAGTTNAAAAAAGTCAAATAATAATAATAATAATAGTTTTCTTATTCTTTTAATTTATTGTCTTACTTGCTCTTGTCTTTTAAAAGTACAAGGAGGTAATGTCTTTGTTATTCCTTGTTATTACTTTGCTTACTTTATTAACAAGCATTTTAAGTTAATAATGCTTGTCTTAATCTTAGTCCTTAATATAATACTCCTTATTAACCTTGTACTTAGTCCTCCCTTTACCTTTTCAAGGTATTATCTTTAGTTCAAAGATGATAAGTTTACAACTTCTCTTGTTTAACTTAGTAGCCTTGTTAATAGTGATAGTGATAACAGTGAAAATGGTAATAATAATAACAAAGGTAATAAAGAGGGTAATAACCTTTTGTTGAAGAAGAGGAAGTATAAGTATAAGAGTACTTATAAGTATTATTACTAAGTAGATAACTCTTTACCTTTAAACATTTTAATCTTAATTTAACCTTTTTTACTTCTTACCCCTTTTCCTTATAACTTTTTGTTATGTTGATTTTAAGGAGGTTATTTCTTTTATAAGTAATTATTTATATTGTTTTCTATACTCTTCAAGTTTCTTCACAATGTTTTACAAGTACTTTAATAACTCTTAAGTATCTTCTGCTAATGAGAATCCTTTTTACCTTACAAGATATTACTAAGTTTTATTCTTCTTAACTTTATGATTTAAGATAACTTTGACTTCTTACTCATTTTTACCATTAACAGCCTTTTCTTTTAAGAACTTTAATGTTATGTTAAATTTATAATAATATAGTTTAAGAAGGAATACATAGAAGACTAAGTATACTCTTATTTTAAGGGGTAACTTCAGTTTATACATAAGGTTATTGCTTATAACCTAGATTATCTTTAATAATCTTAGATATTAATCTGATAACTTTTTACTAAGTCTTTACTATTGTAAATTCTTCATAGATATTATTACAAAATCGTTTATCTTAAATGTTATTAGCTTTTATTTTTTGTTATAATACTTCTTTTATACTTTTATAACTTCTTATCATCACTTTGTCATTGTTTCTCTTTCNTTTTTATAATATTTCTATCTTTTCTTATATAATAATTGCTTTCTCCTTTATAATGTTGTCCTTGACATTAACTTAGATTTCAAGGTTATAATTATATATATTATGAAAAGGAGTCATGTTGATAGTATTATAAACATTATTATTATATATAAATTTTGTAAGAGTTAACTTTGATGTTTAGTCATCTTACTTATATAAACAAAACATTTGTAAATAATGTTCTAATGTTTGATTCTAGACTTTTATCTATTTATCATTTAAAGGTAAAATGCTGTTGATAAGTATTTTTACACTTATAAGTAAAAACATAAAGAGGCTTAGAACTTATTAGTAAATTAAAGTCCTTAGTCTAAGATTATACTCTTCAAGGTATTAAAATCTTTAACAATATACTGTAAAAATAGCTTTGTTAATTCTAGTATTATAATTGTCTTCTTATAAGGAATGTATTATGTTATTCATGTATACTTGTTAATAATAATTAAACATGAATTGTATATTATGTTATTTTATTTGCTTAAAGGTAAATTTATAATAAAGTTTATTGAAATCTTTGTTTATAATTGTTTTAAGTAAGGTAACAATACTAATGTTTTATATAATATATGTTACCTTACCTTTGTTCTCTAATAAATAATACAAGTATATACTTAACACTTTATATCTCTTCTTAAGCTTAGCTAAAAATACTTTTGTTGAATTAATTCTAATGTTTTTAAGATTCTAAAATGCTTTGTTATAAGGTTATTATAATTTATAGTCAATATTTTTATTCTTATTATATCATTGTCTAAGATATATATTTTACTTTAGTATTAAAGGAGACTTATACAGTTTATTCTTTATAATTACTCTTTAACTACTTTTAACTCTTTATACAAATCTAAGGTTTTTCCTTCAATGTTCTGGTCATTATATCTTGAGGTTATAGATTCTTCTTTATGATTTCCCTTATTATATTATAACTCTTTGATTTTATTTAATCTTTTATTCATATTAGTAGNTTTTTTCTTTAATATCTTGGTCATTATACTTTATAGTTATAAGTTCTTCTTTATAATCTTACTTTAACTATGTTATATTAGTATAAGTTCTTTTAAAGCTTTACTTTTTATA
The DNA here is from genome assembly GCA_002812745.2 of Scytalidium lignicola. NCBI lineage: Eukaryota > Fungi > Ascomycota > Leotiomycetes > Scytalidium > Scytalidium lignicola. The sequence continues at coordinate 36,374 of NCSJ02000083.1, forward strand.
TCTTTGTACAAAGCCTTTATTCTTAAGGGTTAACCTACCTTAAGAATTATTACTCTTATAATGTCAAGGTCTTTTCTTAACAGCTTTAGTAGTTCTCTTCCTCTAAATCAACTGTTAATGTTGTTCTTGAACAAAAGTATCTTTTTATTACAAGTTGTATATCAAGTTAATTATTAACTTGGTAAGAAAATTATTTATTGTTTTAAGTACACTTATTAAATAAGTATATATTTATAAGATGAAGTATTTACAATTATTAGTCTTAATAATAAGCTTAAGCTTATAAGTTATATTGTTTATTATAACCTTATAATAATATCTTGTTAAATCTATAATTACTTGTATGTATATAACCCTTAGCTAATGATTAAGCTTAAAGTGCTTAGTCTAGAAACTACTTCTTTAAATATTACTTCTTTAAGTATTTCTTCTCTTTATAATATCATTAACTAATATCTTAATTTTCTGTTAAAACACTTTCTTAACTCTAATATAAAATATGTTTTATATCTTCTTTCTTAACATTAATATTAAATCTTTTATAACTTTATTAAACTTGAGTTTGTAATCTAGTTGTCTTGATAAATTATTAATAAGGTTAATCTTACTTATTTTATACTTTATCTTAAAGTTATATTCAATTAACTTCTGAATTTAATATACTTGTTTTTCATTTAGTTTCTCCTTGTTTATAAAGTATTTAAAATTGTTATGATTTATCTTGATAATTACTATTAATAAGGTATAAGTTAAGTAATACCTTTATTACTTTAATACTTGTATTATAATGAGTATCTCTTAGTCAAGAGTATTATATACTTGTTATATAAGATCTAGTTTCTTTAAGTAAAAGGTAATAAGATGTTAGTTTAACTAGTCTTCTTTAATAATCAATTGAGATAAAACAATACTTATAGCAAATCTAGATACATCTATCTTTAGTATTATAAGTAGTTTTAAAATATAATGTATAAGAATAAGTATTATAATAAAAGTTTCTTTAAGTTTATTAAACACTTATAATACTAGCTTTTTGAGTTTGAATATGTTAACTTTTTTGCCTTTTTTTCTATTCCCTTTAAAAAATCTGATAAAGGAGTTATTATTTTTAAATAATATTTGATAAACCTTTTATAAAAATTAATAAATCTTAAAAAAACCTGGATATCTTTAAAAGAGGTAAGGATTAGCTAATCTTGAATGGTAATAATCTAGCTTTCCTCTATTAACATATTGTCAAGAGATATAATATACTCTAAAAACTCTACTTCCTTAGTATGGAAATTATACTTAGATATATTTATATATAAATAATATTACCTTAAGTACTTAAGTACTTATTAAATATACTTTATATACTCTTCTTCAATTTTGAAGAAGATTAAGATATTATTTAAATAAATYATATAGATRAYRTTTAYTAGTTTAGTTAATACTTTATTAATATACTAYTAGAAYRTTATYAGTATATTRTATAACTTAAACAAYATAAYATAATATTTRTAATAGTTATATTATATRTARAAAGTTRNTTTTTTACTTRTTRTTTTCTTAGATTTAGATTTGATRATAAGTATYCTTTAAATCTARYTTAGTATATATTATTRCTTTTCTTAATTRATCTAGGGTTTTTGAAATTAATARCAAAAGTRTTTAATCTTTRATAATAAYCTTATTAARACCTTTRTAATYAATRTAAAGTCAAAGCTTATTATYCTTYTTAAGGATAAATAACATTAGYATRCTTGTTARACTGRTGRATTGYYAGATYTACCCTTTCTTTAAYAAKTTRTRGATATACTCCTYTCAAYRTYTTCATTTCCTTTTCTGTTAATAGATAAACAAGTTTTCATAAYAGTATTAYATTGTTAAYAAGCTTAATAGTATARTGTAAGYTGTCAATTCTAAGTACTTTGACTGCTTCCTCCTTRTCAAATACATTTATAAAGTCTTAGTATTACTTTARGATTAYRTTAACTTATTATTGTTYAAAGTTTAATAAGTTGTTAATTTRYATTACYTTAATATRTATATRATCTGATATATGTTCAAAGAARGCTTTRAATAAAAGAANTATCTTTCTCTTTTTCTAATAGYTTTATAAACTGCCTTATAAAGTAAATAGTATAATTCTTAATCTTAAGGTAATACTTTTATTCCTCNTTTTACTATTATATATCTAGATTTATACTATCAAGCTATGAATATCCTAAGATAATAACATATTCATGGATAATAGTTAATATAAACTAGTACTTCAGAATACAAGCCTTCTTATTTGTATCTTTAGCTTTAGTTAGTATAATATAAGATTTATAAACATAAATGTTTATTCTATTAACTGTTTAAAGTCTTGACTTCTCCTTGTTATTATTAYTTTATTTATACTCTTGTATTAAAGTTAAGGAGATTATATTCTACTTTACTTTATTGTTGATTAAAGCTTACTTTGTTCTTTATCTCYTTTGTTTATCTTAGACCTTAAAAGGGATTATTATATATAGTTATCTTGATTTCTYCATAATATAATAAACCTTRTTATYTRCTYTYATTRTTACTTCTTCTAAAGATATAARGRTAAAGAGAATCTTAAGTATTTRTTAGAATATTATAAAAAGTCTTYTTCTTTYTATTGTYTAACAAGGTTAAGGTTATAARCTTCTCTAAATATTAGTATTTCCTTAGTTTATTATAAGTATGTTTTTATTAGAAAGNTTGATTAAAGTTTTGATTCTGGTTATTAAAGTAGTTTAATAAGATATAACTTGGTTAACTGTAATTATAACATTAGATTTTACTATTATAAGTATTATAACAATCTTTAACATAATACTTTAACTTCTTACAATTATAACATTTAACTTTATTAAAGTTTTTAAGCTTTATAATGTTAACATTAATTAATAATGTTATGTACATTAATTCTGTTCAATCTTAATATAAGATATTCAAGTTCTACTTAARTGACYTACTTTATTGTTTTTCCTTTAACTTGTTATACTAGAGTTTTTAAGAGTTTGTAATAATRTTATTATATTTGATCTTTTATCCTTAATTTRCTTTATTAARTTATAAGTAYTYTRYTAGYATAAYCATTTTATTAYATRTTATTARCARRATATTATAATTYATAATTTTTACYCTTAACTTAAGTATTATTTTCATTAATAAYATATCTTGTCTYTYYTTATTACTTRTRYTARAGAGTTATACYTTRARGTTRTTAAGATAYTYYATAAAAGACTAGATTAACTAACTTRGCYATTGTTAAGCTTARTTATACTAGTYTTAAACCTTAATYCTTYTATTRYCTTTRTYTTTTAACAAAGATAATAAGATCYYCTTAAATYCTTCTTATATAATAATACTTACTGATTTTGCYTYTTATACTYATTGTTATTTTRCCTTCARRATATTRTYAAGATATAGTATAAYATAAAAGATCTTRRTRTTATCCTTCTTATATAACTCTGAGAATTTAACAAATTCAAATTTACATTTGTATACAAAGTCATTATACTCTTTTATTGTTTTCCTTATAAATTACTTCAATGAAAGTATATACTTATACTTTACATTTTAAATTATAAATTATTGTAATAATAATTTCAATAATACTTTATTAGTATATTACCTTTATAATATATTCCTTATTAAGAAACCTTCTTATAATAAGATTTATATCTTTACTAAGAAGCCNTTTTTATAGTAGAATTAACATCTTTATAAATATATTATTATATTAGAGTAGTCTTTCTTTTCTTTATTATAATACCTTAATCTTTAAGTCTAACTCTTTTATCTATCTTTGCACTTTATCCTTTTGTTCACTTGTATACTCTAGTTCAGTGTTTTCCTGTTAAAGAGCCTTGATACAATACATTCATTACTTGAGTAACTTGTTCTAAGGAAGTAATAAATTATCTTTAAGAACTTTCAATTCCCTTGCTTATTACTCTTCTTTAATTAATTCTTCAACTAAATTACTCAATAGTATAAATGTAACTTCTGCATACATGGTTCTCAAGCTCATCATTGTCACAACACCTTTGTTCTGACTAGGCTTAACATTGGCCTTCCTTGTTGTTCTCTGCCCTTTAGCAGTCTTAGAGGATGCTATCGAACAGCCTGACCAACTTGTCATTATCCTCTGATTATAACAGACTGTCACCTAAATGAGAGGAATTAGAATGTTATGGACTGAGTCTGGGGTGAAGACAGTGAATCATAATCAGGGAGGTGGTAGCACTAACAATTAAGCTTGTTCTATTCTCCAAACTAATTCCTGAAGAATCCAAATCATAATGGTTGTTTGGGTTACCCTTATATACGTCAGGTCCCATGCGCTCTCGAAGTGAGCCCCTATCTTAATACTCTGTTCACGTGCTTGGCTACAGAATTCTGCAGGACAAAGCTCTTCAAAGTAGGAGGTGGATTCTCTGAATCATTACAAGGACGATAAGCTTCCCCATTTAAAGTGCACAATGATATCCGATGTTGAAGGGGAAGATGATGTGTTATATCATGAGGAAATTCTTGCTCTGATCAAAATAATCAGGTACCGTCTTGCTCAGCCAACCTTCGTTACATGTGATTTCCATCCAGTATGTATCTGTACTATAACGAACGTAGGAATAAGTAATATTCTACTTTAGAGCATACCCTAATTACTTATTATTTCAAAGGTCCTTATCTTCTTTATAACAGGTGTACAACATATTCGTCTCCTTCAAGGTCACTTCAACAGCTTTGAACTAGTTATTCAACATAGCAAATTCACGATATACAACAACAGGATGATGAAATCTTGGATTTACTTGCTTTGTGGTATTGTGGATCAGCGTTGCATACAGTCAAACTAGGATGAGAAGTATGATGATTTACTTAAGTTAGAGTTATAGCGTTAGAAATTGTAGTGCTCAATTGATACCAGCTTAGGTATTGGTGATTTGGATAAAGGACTAACATGCTACTCGGTGACTTAGTATACATCTTGAAGAGGCTTTTGTCAAGACATAAGATAGTTTGCAAGTTACAATATAGAACTTTAACGTTGCAAAGTGTTATCAGCAGATAAAAGTGTTATGATCAGCTAGTTACAAGATTATGCGTGGGCATTATAATGAAAAGCACAACTGGCAGGTTACAAAAGACAATCCAACTTATTGACGGTAGGTAAAGTGCAGACNTTTTTTTGGGTCTAGGTTTTAGCAATATTTCATGGTGAAGTAGCCTAACGAGGCATCTTGGCTAGCCGAGCCAGTACACCATAACAACGACGATGATTCTACGGTCTGAGACTAGTTATTGTGTGAATTTCACGAGGTTGACGAATGAGATAAGAAGCTGCTTGAGATTGCCGATTCGAAAATAGAAAAAGCTGACAATACTGGATGGTGGAATTTCGTGCAATGGCATCAGCATTTTGGCAGTTGTAATGTTAGGCACATTGCTTATATAAGTAGATTGCCAGACTGAAATGATATGCAGATACAGTGTACAAGTGAGGTTGCGATCTTGTTGGTTCAATGCATTGTAGATAGGCTGAGTACATTTGACGATGACACTTTGTATTGATTATGGACAGCTAATTCTACTGAAAAAGTCGAGCATCAGCTTATGGTATGTTTGCAAAACAAGGAAAGTCTGGATACATACATTACATATATCCGGTGATTTGTGGTGTATCTTCTACGAGTGTTCGCTGTACAGAAGGAATGGAGGGCTGACATAAGTGATGGAGATGAAAGTAAGGATAAGCCAGAAGAAATTGGGGATGAAGAATGTGAAGAGCTTTATAAGGCTAAGGGTGATGATGAACTTGAAGAGACAGATGATGAAGAACTGATTCTTATATAAGCATAATTGGATATACAGGATCTCTTGATATACAGGACAAAATACCCTTGATTTTTTATTCTTGTATAGCTAGCTTCTACTGTAGTACATGTAAAGCTCGTGCGAGATTTTGAGCTTCTACAAGCTCACATGTTAGCAAGAGGATCATGGGTAGCACGAGAATCAAGTCTAAAAATAGCTAGGTATCAAAACGGGTTCCTAAATTCTGTCCGCGATGTTCTGGCCCGCCATCCTCGGATCCTAAATCGTACCCCCAAGAGAAAAGCGAGGGGCGGATTGGGCCCCTACTTCTTTAAATAGACTACTACATCTTTTATAAAGCTATAGTACCCTGTTCCAATTCCTATGTTTAAATTGTATCTGACATGGGTTTCTCTATCCTGTCAATCAACAAACAATAGTAGCACTTTAAATGCCGGTTTCTTAAGCTTACTATAAAACCTAACAATTATCTAATTAAAAAGCAATTCTATGCCATTGCATACTTGAAAGTACTCGCGTTCTGTCTAATCATATCACTGCGTTATTAGCTCCCATGTTAGTTATTTCGTTCGGAGACACAAAACAGGAATCAGGGCTATACCTAGAGAGGTTCTCATTTGTTAGTGAAGAAGAACCTCTAGTAGGAATAGCTTATTTTCTGAAAATGAAAAGTGGGAGCACTTGTATTTATAGTTGTACGCTGCATAACCGCCACGAGGGCTGCTAGGAGAGTCTAAAAACCCCCCCNAAAAAAAGAAAAACACTAAGGATTCCTAGAACAATCCTCCTCGTAGATAATTCCTTGTCCGTTATATTGATTAGGAGGAGTCTCATAGTATAGCTAGCTTCCCGGGAACTATAATTTCCTAGAAATACTCTCCTAGAAGCTATAACCTCCTGAAAAGTTTCTCTTGGGATCTCTAGTTCCTAGGAAACAATTATTTGGAACTTCGGCCTCCTGAGATAGCCCTCCTAGGGTGCTGGGCGTCATGGGACGTGTGTCCTACATGCTCCGTCCCAAGAATTATGTCCTACACTAGTTTTCATCCTATGACTAGGCGCGCCCTGAGACGGTCTTGAGGCCCTTGTACATAACGTATGATAGTGGTAATGTGTCACAATCTGCAGCTGTCACGAAATATCACTACTAAGGCACTCTTGACATGTAGGATCTATTAGATAACTTATTATACATGTCTTTACCCGTGACTCCCGTATTATAGTTACCCCGTGCCGGATCCTTGCAGTAGCGTATTACTTCGTAACAATTACTTGAGATCCACAATAGCGAAGAAGAGTAGGCATTCCGGAGGGTAGGTGCTACTTCGTTTCCGCAAGCAGCTTCAGCGACTGCACCCAATCCTCATGCGACGCGAGTAGCTCACCGCGTATACGACTGCCAACAAGCCTCAATAGCAGGCCAGTCTGTGCCTCTTCCGTGACGACCTTGCACCCGGTCGCCGTGGGTTCGATGTGCCAGGCATGCGAACCGCTCGTTCCTAGCGGCCCCTCGGCTGACCAAACAAGCATTCGGTACGCATCAAACGGAGGATTTCCGGCTCGAAGTAGTTGCGCAGAGTTTTGAAGCGGAACTTCGATCCGGCTTCCAATTGAGGACCACCCCTAAGCAGCGAGACGTCGGAACACTTCTTATACCAGCGTGGCCACGCTACGCAGTCGATTAGAAGAGACCAAACCTTCTCCGGCGACGCCTCGATATCAATACTGTTGTGCGCGAAAACGACAGCCGACGCCGGAGAATGTTTCGGTGGCCAAGGAATTTCCGGATCGGAAGATTGTCCACTGAAAGCAGGCATGATAACAATTAAAATGGTATTTTGGATGGAGAGGTTTGTTCTGTATACAGATACTTGTTTTCCTAAGTACTGGGCGATACCAGTATTTATAATCTCGTCTGTAGGTTGCGTGCTCACGGAATCGCGGACTTGGTATGTTCCGACTCTGTGTTAAAATCGTACGTAAGGGGGTGCAAGAAAAGGCTCGACCACCCCATGCAAGCGAGATTTTTTTTGGCCGAATCAGGATATTTCCTCACGCTATTCTAGTAAATTTGTGGAGTCTTTGTATGGCGTGAGCAGGAGGAAACAGTGAGAGCATTAAAACAGCGGGAAGGCTACGCTAAATAACGTACCTGATTGGCCTATAGGCTTGCATGGGGTGGTCGAGCCTTTTCTTGCACCCCCTTACGACCCCCTTACGTACGTAANGGGGGTGTCAGAAATGACTGGCGCACCCCATGCAAGCGAGCGAATTCTGCCACTCAAAAATGGCAATTTTGTATTGCTATTTTATTACTACTGTACAGAGCTACTATTATTAGGGGATACTTAAATCCACCCGCAACATACCTAAATCCACCCAAAATCGCGGGTATCGGTTTCTTTTCAGGCAACAGCACCGCAATTCAACCTAATTTTTAGGCAAAAAGTACAAAATTCAATCAAATATATATTTGAAAATATCGAAGTTTTATCTATAATAATAAAGATTAATTTATATTTTATAAAAGTTTCTAGTTATTTTAATTGATAATATATACTTAAATTCTATTTTGTTTTGTTGTATAACTCTTAGTTTCAAGATAATTAAATAAATGTTGAGCATTAAATTATAATGTTGCATGAGCTGTGACAACCTAAAAGCTGCTGTACTATAGGCTACTTATAACCTGAAGGTCACTATATATACAGGGCATTTAGTGTATCACGCAAGCATATAGTCTGTACAATAGCCGATACCGGCGATTTTGGGTGGATTTAGGTATGTTGCAAGTGGATTTAAGTATCCCCTATTATTACTACTACTACTACTATTACCACTACCATCCTGAAGGACCTTCCTTTCGCATCCTGACCTTTGCTATCCTTTCAGGCATAGTATCAATAAAGTGGTTAATATACCGTTTAATTAATACCTCATTCTCCTATATATCTTGCATAGCTACTTTAAGCTCTTCCAGCTTCTACCTACTTGCCAGTTTACGATTCCTAAGCAATTGCTTAAGGACCTGCTATAAGTTTTCAATTGGATTCAAATCAAGGGATTGAGGAGGCTAATCAATTGAATTGATATAGCACTCTATTCGAATCTTATTGCATATTCCCTTATTTCTAGCTGTATCCATTTTACTATGCACAAGGCTATTATCCTCCACACACCAGTATGTCCTTAGTGTTTTATACCCTTTCTCCAGATCCTCAAATATCTCCTTCAATAACCTTTGAAGGATTTGCTTTGTATACTTTTACTATATAAATCCTTTGCCTTCTCCTTCGTATGAAACAAAATAAAGCTTTGATTTGTAGTTATACCTAATAACAGCTTATGTTATAATAGACTTATAGTCAGAATAAAAGGTAAATTGAATATAATCAAGCCTTTACTGTTTACCCTTTACTTTGAGTAATTACTAGTGTTTGAGCATATTTGAGTATGTAATGATTTTATCTATGTATATTTTATTTCTCCAATATCATAATAGCTAATCTTAATTTGTAATACAGAATATTTACTATAATAACTTGNTTTTTTACAAAGATTCTAAGCTTGTAATCAAGGACATAATGTTATAACCCCTCTATTTAGAAGCTTAAGGCTTAATAACTATTAGTTATACAGAGAACCTCCAAATGGAAGAGGTTAGATCATGTGATTCAGGATCATGTAATAAACCTAAAGAAGTTTTAAAGTCCAGGAGATCTAAAGCTTAAGAGGCTTCAAGATCCAAAAAGTACAAAAGTCTATATAAGTAAATAGTTTTCCTAGTTAGATAAAACTTTATACTCAACTTAAATTAAATATCTTATAAAAAGATCTTTTAGTAATAATTTAATTAATACTTATAACTTTACATTTATATATAAGCCTTTAAATAAACAATATAATATTTATATAAGATAAATATTTAAATACTCTATTAATGAGTATACAAGGTATGTTATACTTTAAGTAAAGATCTGGAAATTCGTCAACTTCTTCTTAAGTTAATGTATAAAGTATAGAAAAGGATTTTTGTTGTGAACTAGAATAATTGAACCTCAGCATTATGTTAATGCTAAAGCCTAATTCAATACCAATAGTAGAGTTGTACCCAACATGTTAAACACATTTAATTGTGATATTGCAAGTAAGATATAAGTATAACGCAGTTGTAAAACATAAACCTCAATCATCAACAGAAGAACTAACAATGCTAAAGCTATAAAGATAAGGAATACAACTAAAGAGAGGTGATAAAGTAAGAGTTAAGTAATAACAAACATAAGGATTTACTATAATTTAACCAGCTAATTAAGGAGAGAAACATACATAAAGTACTTTAGTTAGCAAAAAAAATTTATATCTTAAATTCAAATATAAAACAATTATGAAGTAATCTAATAACAACAATAATGTATTAATTACTTGTAAAGACTTGAAAGAAGCATTTGCAGAAGTTATTCAACCTTAAGAGTATATATAAGCCTAGATAACAGCCTTCTTAACAATAACAATACAATCTGATAATAAGTATATAGAGAATACACAGTAAAGGACTTGTAGACTACTAATGNAAAAAAGACTATGAAATCATCATATATACTTCAAGTATATTATTAAAGCTTAAGAATTACAACTTACAAGATATAATAATAATAATTAATACAATTACATTTTTACAAGATAGTATATATGTAATAAGACAATTACTTAATAATAATATAATAATAGTCTTTGAAGATGGTAAAAAAAGAATAGTATTTACTTAATATATAATAAGTTTAAAAAAGTATTTAGAGAAGAAGTGCAAATTGTTAGTAGTAAAGTTGTTATATATACTAAGAGTATATTTGATTACTTGTTAGCTGAATATAACAAAGCTTTAATCAAAGAAATATTAGNAAAAAGAGAATAAAATAATAATACTTTAAGTTAAAGCTTATTAAGCTTATAAAAGAGGTTAATAGTAGAAAGGCTGTTTATATATTAAACTAACAATTACAAGAAACATATACAGACTTATAGACTAAGGTTTATATTAAGAAGGTTAAGTATTTTATTATAAGTTATTTAAGAATAAGTTATAATTAAAGTAATGTTTTAAATGCTAAGCTTAAGAACATTATACATAATACTACAAGATGAAGAAGTAGTATTCTTATTGTACAAGAGCAACACATAAAGGAGAAGAAGAAGAATGTTTAATAAACTTAAGAGAAATTATGTTTAAGTGTTATAGTTATAACAAGGAATATATAACATTTAATTAAAGTTGTTTAATAGTAAAAGAGTATTAAGATTAAGTAAAAAAAGGCATATAAAAAACAAAGTAATAAAATTAACTAGACTAAATAACACAATCTATACTATAGCTTAACTTAACATAGTTAAACTAATAAAAAAGTAATAAAGAAGAAGAGTAATAAATAACATTTAAAAGGAAAAAACTTAGAACTCAAGCAAACTTATAAAGTAAACTTACAAGTCTAAGTATTATAAGAAGAATAAATAGAAATATCTTAGACAAATTCTCAAGTTAACATAATAACTTTATATCTAGTTAACTATTACTTAGTTTATTGTCAAGCTTTATAATTAGTCAAAACAATGAAGATTTAATAAACTAGTAATAACAAACTAGTTAACAAAGTAATATAATAATAAACATAATTATAATACAACTATAATTATAATCTTATACTAAAACTAAAATAGAAGATGTAAATATATAATAAAAGCATTAAAGGATAATAATAAGTACAATATATTAACAATCTAAGAATTATAACTAAATAAACAAACTAAAGATATATACTGTTTAAATAACAAGAATTACTAAAGAATATAAGATGACAGAAGAGTAATTATATACATATACAAATGTTATAAATTAATTGTATAATTGTATAAAGTAGAAGAGGATTAAGTAAAAGTAGTGTTTATAATTGAAAATATAATGGTTTACTTGATATACTTAGATATATAACCTTAAATTAGCATATACTTATTTATAATCTTATTATAACAGAATTAGAAAATCATATAGTATTAACAAGTAATTTTAATTAACATTACTTAATATAGGATAAAGAAAAAAGAATAAGCAATAAAGTCAATAAATTGTTAATACTAGTATAATAATAAAGGCTTAAACTTGTTATACCCTAAGGAGAACTTATATGAAGACAAGATAATAGTAAGGACTTAACTATAAACTATACTTAACATACAACAAACCTTTGAATTCAATATATAAGAGCTGAAGACTGGACTAGCTCAGACTATACTTTATAACTTATCAAAATCAAACTTAAAACAAGTAAATAATAAACATACAACAAAGAACTAGGCTATAGTTAAAGACTAATAAACTATGNAAAAAGTTAAAATAATAATAACTAGCTTATTACTTTTACTAGGCTATATATTTACCAAGGAGTAATTAAATAAAGTAATTAATATATTAACAAAACAATTAATTAATATTATAAATAAGATAATATCTAAAAAGAAGTTATTAGTTAATTACTCAACATTATAATAGAATTACACAATTAAAAAAGCAACTAAGATTACTTAGAAAGTAAAATATTAATAGTATATAAATAAATCTTTGTAGAATTGTCAGAACTTAGATTAAACTCTTAAGGAACAAAAGGAAAGNAATTACYTAAGCTTAAACAAAAAGYTAATAATAARYAATAATAATAATAACAAAGGATACTTACAAGTTGTGAATGCTTAAACAATAAGCATGAATATATAACTATATACTTGTTAACTTGTCAAAGATCTTAAAGTTATATAATAACAACCTAAAAAGACTATTAATATATATACATAATAAGAAAGCAATAATACTCATAGTTAAGTTTTTCTTAAAAGTACAAACAGATTATATCAAACTATAAAACACAAATCAAACAAGAGTAATTAAGATAAACAGAAGTTATAATAAAGTAATTGTTATACAAGTACTTCACAAGGCTAAAGCATGGAAAACACTAAGGCTAGACTAATTAACCAATAAGTTTCTACAAGCTTATAATTAGCTATTACAATGAATTCTAACAGTCTTAGTCAAAACAAGCTTTAGACTAGAATACTTTCCTTACAATTATTATATAGTAAATATGATAGTACTACAGAAACCAAGCAAGACAATGGAACAATTATAACAAGCTAGAGGATAGTAACTAATCATACTACTTAGTTGTATAACAAAAGTATTCAAAGTTATAATAGTTACTTATATTATAAAAACAATAAAGAAATAAGGATTACTCTCAAAAGGACAAATAGGAAATAAACATAGTAAATCTATAGAATTAGCAATAAGGACAATAACAAACATTGTTTATATAATATAAAGCTAAAGCATTGTTACATTACTATTACAATTTAATCTTAAAAGAGTATTTAACATAATAGATTACAAGTAATTACAACATACACTTTAGAAGAAAAGCTTCTTATAATAGTTAATAAGTTAGATTAACAATTACTTAATAAACAAGATTACTTATTTATCCTTCAACAGTAAAATAACCTAGTTAATCTTAATAAAGACAAGAGTCTTATAAAGTTCTTTACTCTTACTAATATTATTTATGTTATATATCTCTACTTTATATAATAAATTAAGAAAGATAAAAGGTTTAACTATAATCAGCTTTACAGATAATATAAACCTTCTTAGTTGTACATATATTATAAAGAGTTGTTATAAGATATTAGAAATAAGCTGGAAAATATGCAAAAGGTAAGTAGTATACAAAGGTATACAATTTGAAGCAAGTAAAAGCAAGTTAATACACTTTATATACACTTATATAATAAGGAAGGAGTTAATATACCTTGGTAATGAAGAATTGAAGCTTAAAGAATTAGCTTGTTTTTTAAGGATCTAGCTTGACCAGTAACTTAACTTCAAAGCTTATATAAAGGCAATTAAGAAAAAGTTAATTATACAAACATTTACATTAATAAGATTAGTAGTGAAGACATAAGGATACAACTTCATAAGAGTAAAACAGATTTATATAATAGTTATACAAAGTGTAATTACATATAGTACTATTATATATTATCAACTTACAAAATCTAATGGTAATCCAAGGAGAATTAACTGCTGCTTACTTACAGTATAATCACAATGTCTTTATATAATAACAAGAGCTTATAAAGACATTTCAATTCAAAGCTTAAAGACAAAGACATTCTGCTTACTGTTAGACTTATACTTGAACGAAAGAGTAACAGCATTCAAGGATTACCTTAATCACACAAGCCTGAAGTAAGTAATTTACTGAATAAGTAATAAAGCAACAAGACTCTTGAAGAAAAGAAGAAGACATAAGTAGCAAACAAAAAAGCAGTTACTCAAAGAAAGCAATGAATATAAGGTAACATAGTTATAATAATGGAAAGGTTACTAAGCAACATCAAAGGCAATTAATATAACTATAACAAGAGATTAGAAAACAAGATAAACCTGAAGCTTTGAAGTTGTTAAGCTAGCTAAGCTATATAGTTATACAAAAGTTATAGACTTTCTTACTTTTGACNAAAAAAGCATTATTCTTATATAATAAGCTAAATAAAGTAGTTAGCTTACTAATTACACAAATTCATACTAGTAAAATTAGACTATAAGCATATTTGTTTAGACGTTATGTACTTGATATAAACATATTACTATGTAATTGTAAACTTGTAAAAAAAAACAACTTACTATTTAATCATTAACTGTCCAAACCTAGAACAAACAAGAAAGAGCCTTAAAACAAGAGCTTATACAATAAGAAACTTGAGAAAGATACTAAGAAGTTGTCAAGGATATAAACAAATTATTAGCTAGATGTTAACTACAAGAAGGTTACAAGAGTACAAATTAGTAGTATAACTAAGGATCTAAGAGCAGAACAAGACAACAACGAAGTAATAATGTCTCAGAGAATTGAGTTATTAACTACTAACTTAATAGTACAGCAAAACTCTCCTTAACCAAGCTGGTAAGCTAAGTATTAGACAAGAGGATAGTAGAGACAAGGCAAGGCAACTGCACCTAAGTAGATAAAGAGCAGCATAAAGGTTTTCACCTAGCCAAGGAGCTAGCATGGTTTCCTGTATGATAGTATAATTATCCTGCATACCCTTAGGATAGCCTTATAACCTATAATATAAGAATAATAATAATAATAAATTAGTTTATAAGTTAATTTAAACTCTTTTTTAAACTTTATCTTATGATCTTATAGTTTATACTTAGATAAGGCTAAATCATCAAGTCTTTTTATAAACAACTCTAGTTATTCATAATATTCCTTAAGAATATATTTTAAAGTTTTATCAACATAAATAACTCTTAAAGATATTGAATTTTATTCTTTTTTTAAGAAGGTAATTATACTTGTTCTTTAATTGATTATTAGATTATACTTCTTTATCCATTTGATTCTTAGTATTACTTAATATATTCTTAGTTGTATAATATTAAAGGATATTTTTTCCTAATAATCATTGTTAATCCTTATGTTTAATTTATAAGTTTAAACATTAATTACTCTCTTGACTATATTACTGTTTGTTAATAATATTAAGTAGTTATTCTTCTTAACTCTTATACTAAGTTTAAATCACTTTATAACTTGTTTATTAATAAAGTTTCTTTTAATTTCTAAATTAATTAAGGCTTTTATTAGCTTTTTATACAATTTTATATTTATGTATAATAAGCTTTTATTATTCATAAAGTAAAGATTAATGTTTTTAACATTGTTGATTAATATATTATCTTTGATTTCTAGATCTTCAATATTCTCTTAAAGTTCCTTAAACAATGTTATTCATCTCTTTATAAGATTTCTTAGCCTTAGTCTATTTAAGCTTTTATCATCTATGAATGTATATGCATCTTATACTTATTCTGCTATTTCATTTCTAAAGTGTTCTTTTATTTTAATAATAAAGATATTACTTTCCTTAAGAATTCTTTTTTTAGAATTCAAAGAGTATATTATTACTTCTTAGTTGAATTATTGATTAATCTTTTATATTAATTTGTCTTTTCCTAATAGTATAATAAGTAACTTTAAAGGTAGTAAATCTTCCTCTAGCTTATTAACTATAAGTAAAGCTTTTATATCTTAATTAACTTGTTTAACAATGATTTTAATAAGTTCTTTTCATTAAGTATAATATTATTCAACTTCAAGTAATTGTTTTACTGATTTTCTTAAGCTTTAGATTTCTTTGTACTATGTTTTTGCCTTTGTTTAGTCTTGTTAGAAAGTTATTATTAAATAACCTTCTTATTATAAGTTATATCATCTTTATATAACATAACTTAATCNTTTTTTTTATTATTATCTAGATATTCTTAAGCATTTAGTCAAAGTCATCTTGTATTTAAGTTCTTTCTATTAATAAGAAAGACTTGTATATCCTTTTCTTTATGGTGATACTCTGAAGGTTAGTCTTATAAACTAGAATAAGATCTTTAAGATTGAACTTATATTTTTTTATAATTATTTCCTTTTATTATATAATTTAATAAAGTTGACTTTTGTTTAAGATTTCTTATTCTCTTAGTCTTCTTATACTAATTGTCAGATAGTATCTTAGAATTAATGTTTCTTCTAAAATAAGATATTGTTCTATTAGTATAACCTTAAAGTTTATTAGTATAATCATCTAGATTCTACTAACTCTTAGAATTAATCTTTATCTATTCTAGTTCTTAACTTTCTTCTTATCCTAAGAGTATCTTATATGTTAAATCCTTTTTATTATCATAAATGTTGTTTTATTAACTTTCTTATTGAATATTTCTTCTAAGCTTAAGCTTTCTTCTGAAGATTCTAACAAGATATCCTTAATTCTTAAGATTCTTATAACTTTAACCTTAACTAATATACTTGACTTGTTATTCTTCTTATAAGTATTTATTATATGTTTAAGAAGTTTATACTTAAAATATAACTTATTTTTTCTTCTCTTGTTAAGTTCTTTAAGTAATATTCTAAAAGAATTCCTCTTTTTACTTCTTCNTTTTAAAATGTTTTTTTTTCTTTATAACATTCAACTTTATAAAGTTTTCTTAATCCTTCTTATTATTAATCTTCCTTTGGTTAAAGTAAGATTTACNTTTTTTTGTCTAAGCTTATCTTATACTGCTTATTCTTGATCTTGATAGACAAGTTAACAAGAGTATTAAATATAATAATTATAAACTGTTAATATAGTTCTTCTTTAATAAAGTCCTTTAAGTTAATCTTATACTGATATATATATACTTCTTTTCCTTAGTTAACTAATATTATATATTAATGATAAAGTATTATATATTCACTAAAGTTCTTTGTTTAAGATAAGTTAATTATTTCTTAACATTTTTTTTTCATTAATATCCTTATATAAATGTTTGAGTTCTTCTGTATAATTAACTTAACTTATAATAATGTTAATTACTTCTTACTTCTTTGTTTCTTTGTTCATTATGAATTATTTATCCTTAAAAGGTTAAAACTAAGTTTTAATTACTTTTCTTAAGTATATTAACATTTACAAAACTTTATACATGTTTTCAAGTAATAATTGATTATTTAATATTAAATAAGTTCTTATTTACATAAAATATACTTTTAACTTCTTTTTGTCTTCATAAAACAAATCTAGTTTAATAATTTTAACTTCTTTAAAAGTAGTTATTAAAACTTATTTGATATTATTCTTTAGTTCAAAGTCTAGATCAAAGTTTAGACTTAAAACTCTTAATACTAAAGTTGGTTTTAAGTTAGATTTAAGTAATAAAGATATTAACTTCTTTTTTGCAATTCTTGATAATTCTCTTATAATTAATTCTTTTGTTAATCTAATAAGTTATTTTAATAGTATAATAACTTCTTTTAATATTTTTTCTTGAATATTAACTTCTTTGATAATTTGGTTCTTATCTTAGTCTTCTTCAGAATTATCTTCTGAACTTTCCTCAAATCTTTCTTTTAATTCCTCTTCAGATTCTTCTTTAAAGCCTTCTTCAAAATCTTCTTTAAGTTGTTATTCATTATTGTTATCTATTAGTATATTTGTTTTCAAATCTTGACTTATCAAGATAAGTAATGTTCAAAATGTTATAAAATTATACTATTTAAGTTATTAGATAGCTAAGGTAAGGTAGATGTTTAAGTATAATGGAAACAAAAGACACTTAAGTAAGTAATTAAATCAAAGATAAAATCTAGTAATATATTTAAGTTGAATATAAGGAGTCTACTCTTATGTTCTTATAGTATACTTATATAGATAATGAAATACAGTTAAACTCTTTAAAGTCCTCTAAAGATCTTAAGACTTCATCATATGACCTTTGATTGTTAAGTTCTTTATGTACACCNTTTTTGTATACTAAGCCTTAAGCTTATACTAATCAACTTGTTAGGTAAAACTTATAACATTTAAAATTAGAAGNTTTTAAAATAAGTAATCTTAAAGATCTTGAAAATTCAAGAGATTATAATTTAAAAAAGTAGTTAAACAATAAATATAAAGACAAAAATCCATAATGTTATAGTTAAATGTTAAAGTTAATAATTAATAAAGAATCTTGTAATATTATTAATTAGTTCAACGAATTCAATCAATTTAATTAGTTAAAAATGCAAAGTAATCAAAATAATTTATTCAACAACATTTTAAAGATGATTTCAATTAGTTTAAAGAGATAGATAAAGACAAAAATTATAATTAGTTTTTAAGAAATTTGATTAAACAAACGAATAGTTCAGAGTAATATAATTAGTTAAAGATTATAAAGTTTTAATAATTTAAAAGATTATTCAAATTCAAAAGACAATTTAAAAAAACAACTTCNAAAAACATAATTCAAAAGAGTAATATTTAATTTTATTAGTCAATTATATGATTTAAAGTAATATTATTAGTTAAAGACAAGATGTTAAAGGTTATTCAAGTAATACAGAATAGTATAAAGCTTACAAACAAGAAGACAATGATTAAGAGAATAATTCAAGATATAAAAGTAATTATTATTATTCAATTCTATTAGACAATTCAACAATTCAAGTAATATTATTAATTAGAAAAGTAAAGTTAACAATTATTATTTATATATAAAATTTATAGATGGTTTACAATTAATTCAAGAATAAAAATAATGATTTAAAGAATATAATTCAAAAAAGAAAGTTAAAGATAATATAAAGAATAATAAAGATTAGTATTTTTCTATTTGATTAGTTAACTTAATAAATTCAAACAATTTGATTAGTCAAAAGCATAAAGTTAACTAGTTATATTCATTTATAAGTGTTTAAGGACAATTTAAAAAACAATAAAGAAAATGAGAATAATTATAATTTAATAATATTAAACAATTTAATAATTATAAATGATAATTACAAATGATTTGATTAGTTAAAACTAAAGAATTCTACAATATAATTAGCTAGTTAACTTTAAAAGACAAGTATAATTTATAATAGTTATTAATATTCAGAATTATTAATAAGTATTAAAAACAAAGAGTAAATAAACAATTTAATAATATAATTAATTGAAAGTTAGTATTCTAGTATTTAATTAGTCAATTAATTTCAAGGATATATAAATAATACTAAAGAGTTAAGTTAATATACTAGAATTATAGTTAAGTTTNAAAACTTTNAAAAGCTTTAAACAAAGTAATAATTAAACAATTTAGTAAACAATTTCAAATGATTTAATTAGTCAAAGCTTAAATACAATTAATCAGATAGTTTTCAAGGATATATATAATTATACTAAAAAGCTAAGAAGTTATAATAGAAGAATAAAGTCAACGATTAATTTTATAATATTATTAATTAAGTTTAGCATTTTAACAATATAATTAGTCAGAGTTATAATTAAAGATACAATTNAAAAAACAAGAATAATAATTATAATTTAAGAAAGATTCAAGGGATAATATAAAGAATAACAATGATTATAATACTTTAATTTGATTAGTCAATTTCATAATTTTAAATGATCTTATTAGTTAGAACTATAAGATTATTAAGTATTATTCATATAAAAGGTTTGTAAATAGATTTAGAAAACAATATGTTTAATTGATAACTTAAGGAATTTAATAAGTTTTAAGTAATTTAACTTGTAATTAAAGTAATTAAAGTAGTTTATCACTTATAACTTAATTATATATATAGTTTAAAAGTGTAGTTTTGACTAATTTAAGTTAGCAATTCAGGATAAGATTAAAACAATTTAACTAATAAAAATATTTGATTTTAAAACTATTTAACTAATTAAAAGTAAATTCAATATATAACTTGAAGACAATTTAAAGAGGTAATTCAAAAGAGAAAGATAACATAAAGGATATATAAGATATTAATTATTTTATATAATTAATCAATTTCAACAATTATAAATAGTTTTTAATAATTTGATTAGTTTTTAAGTTTAACAAAATAATTTCTAAAATATTCTAAAGGTTATTTAGCTTAAAGAATAATATAACTTATGATTATATAATATAATTAGTTAATTTTAAACAATTTCATTAGTTAACATCAGAAAACAAAAGCTTAAAAATAGTTTAAAAGGTTAGTTTATATTATAAGTTTAACTGAACAAGTTAATTAGTATAAGCTTAAGGCTTAGTACACAATAAGTATACATAGAGAACTTAATAATTAAGAGGTTACATGACTAAGATCATCAGATCAGAGTAATCTAATAATCTAAAAGCTTAAATCAAGGGATTATAGTAATCTAATAATCTAACTTTGATTTTATTATYTATATAAGTAYATTATAAGAATATAAAAGTAAACTTYTYATGTTCAACTTAAATACATTATTAGATCTTGCCTTTAACTTAATCACTTACTCAAGTATCTCCTGTTTCCATTGTCTTTGAACATTTACCTTATCCTTAACTATCTAATAACCTGGATAACATAGTTTTATAATAAACATATCTTTATATCTAGATAATATAAATTCAACTTCTTCTTCAGCTTATACACTATTTAATATCATATCAGTTCTACTTGTAATACATAGTATAATATATAACTCTACATAATATACTATTTATACTTTCATAGTAGTTCGTTGTTATCAAGGGGGAATAAAAGCATTGTAGAGCTGTAATAACTTTGTAAGCTCCTATTGCCTAATCTAGACTAGTCTACACTGCACATGCCCAGCATGTGACTACAGACGAATAATCTACCAACATTAAAGTTACTCTGAAGATGGGTAAACACTATACATAGCTTTAAAACACTTGAATCCAATGAGGTTTCCTAATCGTATGCTAATTTCCTATTCGGGAATAGCCTGAAATTCTTCTTCTGTAATATCTCCTCCTCTATTATCCATAACATCCTGTTCTACCCATTCTATTATCTCCAAGTACACTTTGTTTATATTCAACAGTTGTTTTAGAGTATTAGATGGCTTTGCCTTAGTCATGGAATCAGCTGGATTCATTATTCCCTAAATCCATTGTACTTCAATGATTTGACGTTGTTTATACACTTGTCAAAGGCATATTACGTTGATCATAAGATATTTCTCCTACATAGTTCTCAGCTTGACAAGGCAATCATACAATAACCTCGAATCTATATACAAGACAAGTAAGAGTGTAATTCTAAGGATTCTTTTAATGGTTAACTTGATTGTAACTCTCATATTGAATCCATAAACCATTTTGTACAGTTTTAACATTAACACACTTTATGTTACTCTTTTACACTTGATTAACAATTAATATAATATGTTTGCATTTCCTTTACAATTTACAAGTATTATAACATAGCCAATTTAAGAAGATAAGTTTGTATTATTTGTAAATAAGACATTTATAAAGACTAATAATTATAATTCCTCTTTATTAAGCTTAACAAAGTAAATTCCCTTAATAATGTTCTAGAGTTGTTATTATAACTGTTTATTAAATACTTTCATGTCTTCCTTGTTAAGATTAATAGCTTAAGCAGCTATTAACAAGTTATAAAATACTTCTAGTTAGCAAACTAAGGTTATATATACTCTTAAAGCACATTATACTATATATTACTCTTTAATAATACAATTTCAACATATAATCCCTTATAAGCTTGTTATAATAGCTAGTTTGCTTGTTATAAGTTGTAAGTTAGCATATTAACACTTTTAGGTAAATATGATTCTAGCTTCCTCTAATTGTATCATTCCCTTGTTAAACTTGATTCTCTTCCTTATAATAAGCATTTTTTGCTTTTTCATAAGGAATTTAGCCTTCTCTAGTTACTCTTGCTCAAACTCCACAAATTGAACATCTCTGACAAACAAGGTATTATTAGTTTAGAGTTTTATAACACTAAATAGTTCAATGTTGTACAACAAGCATAAGTTATATATTGACAACTTTATAACAAGTATGTTAACATAGTAAAAGTAGTACATCTTGAACTAATAGTTTCTAGTTTTAAGGATTTTATAAAGTAGTTTTACAACTTGTAAAATCAAGCTTTCTAGAATATTAAATAATTATACAAGTTCCTTAAATGTTTATATATAAAAATCATAATTTAACAAAGTAGTTAATTGAACATATGCTTAAAAGATGTCTTATAAGTACAAGTTTACATGTTCACCTTTTATAACAATAATACAAAGAATAATTCACTAGTTAACTTGTTGAATAATAAGTAATTGTATTAAGATAAATCTTTTCTTATTATCCTTATACACTTATATAACAAAGTATAACTTCTTAAAAGCTTTCTCTATTCTCTTATACTTGATCTTGTCTACAAACTTAACATTGAATATACATATATCCTTAAGTATATCTTTAAAGTCTACAACTTCAAAAATACTCTTTTCAATCAATTCAACAAGCTTAGTTAATTAGGAAGCTATATATTATAATTAGCCAAGTTCTTTATCTTATAAGAAAACAATAATTTTAAGATATTTACAAAGTCTCTTACATCCTTGTTTTACAAGTAATTCTAGTAATAGAATAACTTTGATTGTCAAAGGATTTATACTTTCATTTCCATTTTGAACATCTTTGGATTTTCCTTATCAAATAAAGGAAATCATCTTTTAACTGTTATCTTTAATGTTTAAGTCTAGTAATTCAATTCTGTCTATTCCCTTTATAAGTATAAGATACAGTTTTATACTTGTTAACCTGAACAATATGTTCTTATATAATAATATTAATATATACATTTCCTTGTCTATGCTAATAAGCTTGTATAACCTATTCTATTTGCTACTTTAACTTGTATTTCTTACTCTCCAGACAAGTACATCTAAATTCAATGGTAAGTCATGAACATCATTGATGTTAAGGTTATTACAAGTATTGAGTATATCTTAAACCAACCATTTTGCCCTGATTTTGGTGATTTCCTCTATTACTTTCTTGATTATTATAACTTTTTGTATAACTATTAAAGCTAGAGTATTATACTCTGACATACATAAGTAAGTACTGTAAACAAGGAGTATAAGAATAAGTTTATCAAGTCTTGCCAAATCATTAACAACCTTAAATGTCATTTATAAGGTTATATCCTTGTCAAGATCATAGATTTCAGCTATAATTATCTAGTAAGCATATTATACAAATACATAATATCATTTAACTTAACCAATTAAATTATAAGCTTCTACTAGAACAACTTTAAAAGTTATTCTTATAATTATAATACTTTGTTAAAATTCTTTACTCATAAAGTTCTTTCTTATGTTAATTACAATTTAATCTAAGAGTCTTAAGTAAATATTAATCCAACAAGCTTATAAAGTGTCTTATATATACTTTGTAATTATGTTTTAGAATTATTTACCAACTTAATAGTATATTCTTTTGTTAATAACATGTAAAACAAGTTTACTATCTATATAAAAGATATCGATGATAATAAAATAGTTAAAGTCGACATTATCTTATAAGTTGAACCTGAATCTTCTTAGCAATTTAACATAACATTAGTATTGACTATAATACTTAAAGAGATATTCTAATACTTCTTTATTAATATTATGACTAATATAATCTAGAATGCATTGTAATCACATTATGAATAAATGCTTAAAGCATTTGTATAAATACTATAACTTTATGTTAGTCAAGAAACAAGGATTTTCCTTGAGTAAGTTAATAATGAAAGTATATAAAGAAGTATTTTAAAGGAGAAAAGAATAGCTAAATCATCTTATAGTCAATATGTTTCCCTTTAGAATGACCAAGTAATTTATAAAGTTATTAAAGTATATGTTTAACTTGTCTATGTCCATTAAGCATAGTAGAAAAGGTATATTTACTTTAACTATATAGAATTCAACTTGACTAATTAACATAATTATTATTATTAAACCTAGTAATATAACGGTTTTAATTCTGAATTATGTTGTTATCATGCCTTTAGTAATAATGTTAAGTGTTACAGTCTAATCTGTTTGTTATAAAGCCTTAAATTAGCTATAACCAACTGTAAAGTAACCTCTTGTACTTGTATTGATTATAACTCTATGAAACTGCTTAAAATCATATCTTGTTATATTAATTATGTTATATACTTCTATTAACATTATTCTAAAGATTCTTAAGATGTAGTCCTAAATGTAAGTTCTTGTTATTAGTGTATTAATTATAAGTTAATGTGTAAAAGTGTTATTAACTAATTCTGTGATAATTAAAGATGTTAATTCTACTAAAAAACTTTTGTATAAGGTNAAAAAAAGTAATAATAACACTTTAACTAATATAATTAAATTCTATATCTAAACTACTATTAATGAAAAGAACTTCAAAACTAAGATCTAAGTTATCCTTAAGGTTATTACCTTCATAATTAACAATGTATTGCTTATAATGTTTGTTAAAGTGCTTTTCAGAGTTATAAACAGTAAAGTGAAGCTTATTCATATACTTTACTTAAAAATAAACTCTTTCAGCATTTTACTCTTGTTGTGTATATTTCTATAAATAATAATCTTCCCTTTTATATATAAAACACATTCCTTACATTTAATAACATAAAATTGTACAGTTAAAAGCTTGTAGGTTAAATCATTAGTTTAATAAGTTGTTAGTATAATAAAAGCAATTTATAAAATAAGTTTTATTATTGTGTTCTTGTTCNTTTTTCATACATTATGATAGAAGATTCTAAATCATTAATAAGTTAGTTAAAGTTTAAAGATAAATATGATATTATATATCTACATACTAGTAAACCTTCACAAGCAGTTATAAGCTTGAAGTATAATACTTTAACCATTTAAAAGGTCATAAAGAGTTTATATTACAATTCTCAAAGTATTTTAACAAGAAGTTATACATTTTGAAATATTGTTTTCCTAAGGTTTTAAGTTGTAATTAAAGTTAAAGTTATAACTTCTTACTTTTACAAGTTTTTATAATGAAAACTAACTCTTTCAAAGAAATTCTAGAAGTGGTTATATACTTCTTTGAATGTACATTTGGTTAGTTGATAAGTATAATAATAATCTTCTGTTATACCTTTTAGTATAATCAAGAATACTTTGCTAAGTAACTTCTCTAACAAATTTACCCTTTTTACAATAGTTTTGAAGATTATTAACTTATAATCAAGAATATCATTGTTTCCATTGTATTTGTAATCCTCTGTATAAACCTTCATAAGCTTTACTAATTATTTTACAAGTGTAAAAGTTATTAATAAGCTAAGGGAAAAGTCTTATAAATAATTAAAATCATGATTTAAGTCTATTCTAACTAATAAAGTTATAATAAGTGTAAAAGACATCAATTGGTTACTTGTATACGTTAAACTAATTAATAATACTTAAAGAGTAAATTATGTATTTATAAGTGTATCTGTTTATATTATCATAAGAAGTATAAAGTGTACAAACATAATCTGTCCATTTTTATAATCAGTAACAACTTCTTTATAGTCATGCATAGTCTATCCTGGTTGAATCTCTTCTAGTATAACGTTAAATAATATTTGAACAACTGTTATATATTTAGTATTTTGTTATATACAAACACTAGTACAACAAAGGCAATGTTGTAATTCTTATAACTTCTTGTAGTTAACCTTCCCAAAGATATCAACTATAAAGTCCTTAAAATCATATTAAAATAAGTCTTAAAGATTATTGTCTATGACTTTGTAATACTTATATTTATACACTTTGACAATAATGAATTCCATTAAGTTTTCTACTAACATAATAATTATTACTATTCTGTTTTCTCATTTATTGATTAATATTATACAATTTACCTCTCTTATACTCTTACTGTTAAAGTCTTCTTCTATAACTCCTTGAATTCTTATAATTCAAATGTAATAAGTATAAGTATATTATAAGAACATTGTTATGTATAATAACATTATCAATAGATATCTGTAATATCATCAATTCTCCTGAATAAGCATTTGACTCTGTTATAATGTCCTTTTGTAAGTAGTAATAAATGAAAGTAATAAAGAATAATTTATAGAATATAACAGTCAAATAATTAACCACTTTATAACTTAATAAGAAACAATACATTTCCCTCCTTCAACTAAAGTAATTAACGTATGTAAAAAAGCTACAAATACACTTATACAAACAACATTATTACTTGAAATTAAGATGTAAAAGAGTTATAAATACACTTATACAAATACTTATCACAATTTCCTGATTTGTAAGTACAGACTAATCAATGTTAGTTTCACTTGTAGCACATAGTACAGTATGTAACTTTACATAATATACTATTTATACTTTCATGGTAATTTGTTGTTATCAAGGGGGAATAAGAGCATTATAGAGCTGTAATAACTCTGTAAGCTCCTATTGCTTAATCTAGACTAGTCTACACTGCACATGCCCAGCACATGACTACAGACGAATAATCTACTAACATATCAAAAATATTTAATATATTCTTGAAAAAGCACTTTTAAAAAGTCAACTTCCTTCTTTTTTTAAAACTTATTTATACAAAATTNAAAAAGGTTATTATAAAAGCTATTATTAATGTTAAAATCTAGAAGGTTACTAATAATCAACTTATAAAAGCCTTAAAAAAACAATAATAATACTAAAAACATAAAATTAAACAAATAAAGAGTAATAAAGTTATAAGAATAAAAGTATTATAAAAGAAAAAGCTAAACATAATAAAAAAAGCTTTTAAGGTTAAATTTAAGTCTTTATACTAAATTAATTATAATTTGTTTATCTTATTAATAATAATTGTCAAGTCTCTTAAAAAGAAGTTAATTAACTTAACAACTTAAATTATAATTACAAAATTATATTTATAATTAAGATTAAAGCTTTTTACTAATCAGATTAAACTTATTTCTTTAATGAAAGTAAAGTCTAAATCTCCAGCAAAAATACTTCTTAAACCATTAAAATCAATATTACAACTATCATAATTACAAGAAGAAAGTACAATTATTATAGAAGATCAGGTTTTAACACCAAAAGAGTAAGTACAACAGTCATAAACAAGTGAAGAGAAGCCAGAAATATTAAGGTTTAGCAAGTCTGGAAGGCAATTATGGCCTTCTCAGTGGTTGAGGGATTAGTAAAGCATAATTTTAAGGTTTAGCTAGTGTAATTAATGCCTATAATTGATGTTGAATTAGTGGGTTATAGCCTAAAATCCCCTGTAGGGTCCTTATTTTTGCTGTGTTTCAGCTATCCGGGGTGTCCGACTGAGCGCTCTGTCCGATTGGCTAGTAAGTACTGGTATCACCTGACATTCATACTTGTGTAAAAATATTCTGACTAATGACGTCTAATTGGAAAATTGTAGCAAAGATATTATACTATTGCTCTGCACGTCCATCAGTTCTCTCACATCTCCTCCGCAATCATTTCAAGCTCGTGAATAAAGTGTCCGGGGCAAGAGGAGCAGATCGAATGTTACAAAAAAACTACAGTAACAATGACCAGACCTTGGCTCTCTTCGCATTTGTGCGGAGGCCCGATGTTGATCTACGGACGTGGACGGCCGTGGATGGCCGTGGACGGTGGTTGACGGTTGTTGCGATAGTAGACGGCCGTTGACGGTCGTTAGCAAACGGCTTCAAAAAAGGCATCAGTGCGATAAGGGGCCCTTAGAGAGCCAATAACGCTATTTAGGCTGTTCTAGCGGGATGATTTCGGGCTGCTCCCCTGTATTCTCCATATTTTTGACTTATTAGTCAAGTGTCGACATATCTCCGACTGTTGATTACTATACTTTTTTATTTTTTATTTTTACAATCATACTCTTTATTCGGCTATTCCTAATCAGGAGCCTGTAGAGACTCCTCGAGCTACAGTACACGTTGATTAATATACTGTGTGTTTATTTAACGCCGACGTCTAGGAGGGCATTACATTATAGGCTCCAGCTCTAACGAATCTATCATGTTCTTAAAACTAAAATTACTAATGACAGACGGTAAATGTAGATATAATGGCAGCGCATTCCGAGGGTAGTCACCTTTTGAAAGTTCAATTTCCAAATCATTCAGATGGTCTTCAAGGACATACGAAACAAACTTTCAGAGAAAATCAAACATTCAAATCACCGAGTGTCCAATAACAACAGCAGCAGTAGCAGCAGCAGCAGTAGCACCAATAATAACCTAAAGTCAGCAAAAATGGGTTTCGACTTCACAGTTTACAAAGGTGGCAAGAACGGACTGGTCAAGTCTTCTACTCACAGAGATGACCTAAAGACCGGCGAAGTCTTCATCCAGGTAACCCATAGTGGTATCTGCGGTACCGACAGGTTCTATAGGAATGCGGACATGGTGCTGGGTCACGAAGGAGCAGGTATTGTCAAACAGATTGGGCCAGGAGTCAAAACCCTTAAAGTGTAGGCCAAGTTCATCCATAGAGGAGATAGATATTACTGACACGGCGTATAGGGGTGACCGAGTTGGATGGGGGTATGCGCATGATTCATGTGGTCATTGTCATGAGTGTCTCACAGGTCAGGAGCAATATTGTGCTGAAAGGCACATCTACGGTTCAAGCAATCTCGATCAAGGATCCCTCGCAACCCACGCAATATGGCTTGAATCGTTCTTGTTCCGGATCCCCGATAACCTGAAGAACGAAGACGCAGCACCACTCATGTGTGGTGGTGCGACGGTTTTCAATGCTCTAAACGCTTATGATGTCAAGGCCTACCACAGAGTTGGTGTCCTTGGAGTTGGTGGATTAGGCCACTTCGCAATTCAGTTTGCAGCAAAAATGGGCTGCGAGGTAGTCGTCTTCTCGACCACGCCATCCAAGAAGGCAGAAGCGCTACAATTTGGAGCTCGAGAGTTTTATACAGTAGCAGAACTAGGGAAGACCGACAATATTCGACCCATTGACCATCTCCTCGTCACTACAAACACCTTGCCAGATTGGGATGTGTAAGATCACTAAAACTCTATTTGTCTAGAGCGTATTGCTAATTAAATGACATAGATATCTTCCTCTTATAGCCAAAGGAGGGACCATCTACCCTCTTACTGTCGCTTTCGATAAGCTGCAAATCTCCGCCTTCGCATTAAGCACTGCTGGTATCCGGGTACAAGGGTCATTCATTGCTGCAAGAAACTTGCATCAGAAGATGCTAGAGTTCTCGGCCTATCATGACATTAAACCTGTTATTCAAAAATGGCCAATGAGCGAGGAAGGGATCAACGAAGCTTTCAAAAGACTGGATGAAAATTCCATGCGATATCGGGGTGTTATTGTCGTCCAGTAGAGATTAGAGATTAAACAAAGAAGGCTTAAAGTACTTTTCGGTATCTTCTGAAAGCAGTCTCTTTTATAGTAGGCGTAAGACAGAGTTAAGAATATAATTTATTACCTTTACTACAATTTATCCTTTGATTAATATAATAAGTAACTTGCTACTATTTTTATATATTATACTAAAACGCAAGACTAACAGGGCAATATTTTATACGACTTTTATTCCTAAATACAGCTCTTATGACTAATTTGGCATTGTAGCAGTGTATTTGGATTTATTAACAGTCCGCGAGGGAATGCCAAAATCTGAGAATTTTCTTCATGTGAATTCTGCACCTTGAAAGCTCCGCATCCATTCAGAGAAAGGCAAAAAGCCACTAGGTACACGAGAAGTCAGAACCTGGTGGCCAATTGACCTTTCGTAACTTGCCTTTGCTTGGCTATAGAATGGATGTGCAGAGTCGTTCAAGTAGCAGGCATCAGGGTGGAGCATAGCCTTGTACACTATTTTCTTGCTATGCCGTCTTGGGGTTGCTCAAACATACTCTATGACGTGTCTGGCCAAAATTGTCCAGGTTACCTTGCCGTCTAGAGAATTTGACCCGAAAATAGCCCTTGCGGGCCGGCTTATGGATTGCGGCCGCAGAAGAGCGCGCTGCCACTTGCGGGATTTAGAATGACATAGATAGCATGCCGAATGGATATGTGGCGAGAAGTAGGAGCCGTACCTTGCGAGCTTGTTTATTAAGCTTAGTTCCGAGCAACGGCATTACATTACCCCTTTACAGGATCTTTGTAAAATGATAGTAGATCGGCAGTTGATATTCACAGTGGGGTCCGGAGAGAGAACTTTCATAAACTCCACTTCCCACGCTTGTTACTCTATCATGGACGGTATTCTTCCCGGTCGTACTTTCCAGAATGTTGGCGCTGGTATTCTACGATCGCATTACCGCCGAGTGTTGGTAATCATATTCTGCGATCGCAATTACCGGGCAACAGGTCTGAAATGATATACAGATAGGCACGGCAATCAGATATGAAATGTGATTTATAGCAAGTAACTTTCAATTGTCTTTTCTTCAAATCTTGAACGCCTATCATGCGGTTCAATTTCTCTTCTCAGAGGTTTTTTGGGCTTTTAAGTCTTCTACAACTCGCATCGGCTTCTGCATTTGGGAATTTTACGTTTGGGACGCTGCATGCTGTTCAAAATGGAGGAGTCTTGAATGTCGCCATCAACAATAATAGTACCAATATCAATGTGTACGACGCGAGGGTCCAGAGTGACCTTTATAATTTGGTAACAATTCTACAAGGCAATACGACTGTGAAGGTGGTCGTCTTTACCAGCACTACCCCCGACTTTTTTTATTGGCCACCTTGATCTGATCCCTCGAGCCTGTAAGTTTGGCTTCTATTTTCCGTGTATCTAATCTCACCATTGTCTATCTTAGCACCGTTCTTTGAGGCCGATGACCCTCGTAATACAAATCAAGCATCGAAGCTGTTCTTCAACATCACGCAGCTCAAGCAAGCAACGATAGCTGCAGTTGACGGCCGTGTAAGAGCTTTGGGCAACGAATTCATCCTATCTTGCGACATGCGTTTCGCCACAAAGGAAAAAACTTTACTAGGGCAGCCGGAGGTGGGCGTGGGCCTGGTACCGGGGGGGCGGCGGTACAGAGTATTTACCTCGACTGATTGGAAGGGGCCTTGCAATGGAGTACATTCTCTCCTCCAAGGACATCGGAGCTGAGGATGCGGAGAGAATTGGGTGGATCAATAAAGCATTTACTACGCGAAAGCAGATGATGGCATACGTGGATGAGCTTGCAAACCGTATTGCTCTTTTCCCGCAGGAGGTAATTGGGTTTGGAAAGCAAGCTATTAATGCGGCAAGCAGACCAACACCCCAAGCTCTTGAGGCTGAGAGGGAGGTGTTTGCCGAGACCCTTACATTTCCAGGGAGTCAACTACTAGTGGGAAAGCTTATTACGGCATCTCATAATGAGACAAAAGGACAAGTGGAGTTATATCTAGGCGAGGCAATTCCGAGCTTCTATGACTAACGAGCCCAACAGCATGGGTCTATGCTCACAGGGTATTTTGCTCTGAAGTCTGCTAAAGCAAAAGTTCGACTTTTTATTTTGTAGTATAAGGCCTTCTATTACTTTCGAATAAATAAATTTAGCTTCTTATTTGTTATATTCCTCATCTCGATACTCATATAACTTTGAGTCTAACTTGGTTTTGGCGATGCCTGAAAACAAGCCTGATCACATAGGCCCATACTGATGGGTTCGTAAGCAGACACAGAGGATATACCAAGATGTGTTTGTCTACATAGTAGAATATTCTACAGCGGAGAAGGACGTGCCTTTGTTTACTGGGATGATAGATATAGCTTGAATAGACATGTTCTAACAATGTTGTTCGAAATATGGAATACTAATAAGCTCTCAAGCAGTGAAGTCCACCAAGAGCTCACTAATTTTTGCATTGAACTGCTAGAAAAATTCCTGCCTCGTATGTTCAAAAGAAGCAAACATGTCTTTAGCGGTTCCAATAGGTATTTGGTCTTCGCCTTTAGCCAGCCTCGCGTATAGTTCATTGACAAATTCATCTACAGGCATACCAATCATATGACCATTACTCAGATCGGGCTGGTGCTTGGCATCGTGCATCTCAGTTTGCACAGCGGGGGGGGACACCTCGATGACCTTGACATTTGGTGACTCAGTCTTCATCTGCTCTCGTAGGCACAAAATGTATGAGTGTATGGCCGCCTTAGAAGCGCCGTAGTTACCGCTGCGAAGTTATGGGGGTGAGGGCAACCTGAGAGGTCGTATAGATCAGAGCGGTCTGGTGTGACTGCGCTTGAAGATGGGGGAGGAGAAATTTGGTTAGGTGGACTTGGGAGAGGTAATTGGTGAAAAGTTCCTCCTGGACAATGCTCAGCTCGACGGCTGAAGGCTGAGCGAAATTGAAACCGCGTTGTATGCCTGAGTTGAGGAGGATGCTGTCAATGTCTGGATGTGCCTTGCTGATATCGGCGACAAATGAAGGAATCTGTAAGTGCTTTAGCTGCTACTCTGCACTGCCAAGATGGAGGCCTCCTTGAAATTACCTGATCCAGCTTCAAAATATCAAGTACTGCAGTGGCAACCTTGTCCTTGCCATGCTTCGCGACGAAGTTGTCGAGATTTTCCTTTCTGCGGCCAACAGCAACGACGAAAATACCATTCTCCACGAGTTTATCGGCAAACGCAGCACCGATGCCAGATGTAGCCCCAATGATTAAAACCTTCTTATACTTGAGGCTCATTTTAGCTGGATAATTGTGTAATAACGCTAGATAAGGGGCTTGCGAGCGTATTTTTCTCCAGGAGCTTGTCTCTCGAGGGGCCGTGATTATACAGGTATAGTTACGCACGTAAATAAGAGGAGAACACAGACTTCAACAAGAAATCAAGTTCCGGGAGTTCCGGCAATTGATGATTTGTCCTCTAACCAGATCTCGAAAGATTCGTGGTGTTCCCTCGCTTGAAGTGACCCTGATTATCAAGCAAGAGCAGATTTAGACCGTAGAAACTTTCCTCCAAATTCTTAACGACTAGGCTCTTTTTTATGAGCTAGCTCATGCAGACTTAGACCTGACTTGACTAATTCAAGACGCACCTTGTTGCCTTATCTGGAAGTTACAGTCATCGTATCTGGTCAATACTTAAGTAAGGAGCCCGAAATGTTGACGATTCACCCCTTGGCCTGCCATCTAATGATATGAAGTCGGTGCTGACTGGTGGTGAACTTTCGGCGATATTGATAATGCAAGGATGGTTTTCGACTTAGTACAACCTACTGTATTTCCCTAAAAGATTCATACCTGTAAGGGTTAACACTAGGATTATGACTAGGATTAGACTAGGATTGTGAGATTCTGAACAAGAACCGCAAGGACCTTATGAGCTCATTTGGATAATATTCATAAAATAAAATTCCCACTTGACAACGGTTATACAACGGTTTGAACAAATGAGATCACGCAAATCACATTTTTACCCTTACAGGTGATCTTTGGAGGGGGGTAGAGGGTTAGTATATGCTGGAAATCAAAATCTGGACTAGGTTCCATTGTTACGGACAATAGAAGGTAGCCTTTATTAAACTATATTCTCAAATATACTCTACCAGTTGCAAAACTATTCGCCGCATTACTTTCTACCTATGGCTTTGAGAATAGCCTTTCCTGTGCCTTCTGCACTGGCTGGGTTTTGTCCAGTGATCAGTCGGCCACCCTTTGATACAACAACCTTCTCAGCCCATGGGTCAGCAGCTTTGAGATATTTGCCGCCGCTGATCTTGTTGAGCTCCGTTTCAAGCATGAATGGCATTGCAGGAGACAAACCAACAGCATCCTCCTCTGCATTCGAGAAGCCGGTGACGTCTGCCCCAGCAATAAGAGGTGTGCCATCGGATAGCTTAGCCTTTACAAGTGCGGCTGACCCGTGGCAGACGGCAGCGACTACCTTACCAGACTCATAGAACTCTCTGATTATCTGGAGGGAATTTGCGTCGTTGTAAATATCCCACATTGCTGTTGTCAAAAAGGTCAGGATTATAACATATTACGATACTAGTAGAATACTCACGGCCATGACCACCAACGTAGAAAACTGCTGAAAAATATTTCGCCTTTCCGGTGAACTGGGACAGCTTCTCGGTGTTTTTCCATAGCTTAGACTTCGTATTCAAGAAAGATACCGAAACTTCGTCCTTAAACATTTGAACAGAGCCTTGATCGATAGGTGCTTCACCACCAGCTGGGGAAGCAACGACTATCTCGGCATATGGGCTGAGCACTTCATACGGATGTGCAAACTCTGGCTATTTGAGGGACAGTTATTAAGGGCGATAAAGTATCAGCCAATATTCTCCCTACCAAATACCATCCAGTAGGTTTGTCAGTATTGCCCATCACATTGTGGGACGTGAGAACAAAAAGAACTTTTGGTTTAGTAGTTGCCATTTTATATGTCAGAGTTAGGGGCTGATGCAATAATGATGGTGAGGATAATGAAGTGTTCTGGAGAGAATGGTTTGTTTTATATACTCAATCATAGGATATCTGTCTCTGGAACCATATTATCAATCAAATCACTCAAAGAACTTCCTAGAAACAACCACAGACAACTTCTTAGACGCAGACTGCTCCAGGTACAATCGTTCTACTTCACCGATTCTTAACTCCGAATGGAAAATACCACAGCCAGAATAAAGTTGACTTTGGTTCGTCAGCTTATCAGTGAGCCTTTTGTTTTTAGAAACCCGGTCAATTTAGAACTACTATATAGCACAAGTGTCATAGGGAAAGAAAGTAACGTGTAGTGGTGTTCTGAGTACGAGCAGAAAAGTGCGGGCGTTGACAAAGCCCGGAGGGCCGACAAAAGTCCGCAGCCCTCCGCTTTGCGGGCCTCACTTCCGCAAGCGGGCGTGCTTGATTAAGCTTCGACTAGTAAGTACCAGCGCCGCTTGTAAAATCCAGAATTTTTATAATGTCTGCGACAGAGGTTGAATAAGCTGCAGCAAACTCATCACGACTAGTCAGACTCGAGAGTCAAGAATTTGTAACGGAGTAAATGTACAATTGGAATGCAAGACCTGATGGCAAAATCACTAGATATTGCCGTTGAAGTTTTTGCTGTATGATTATTAAAGACGATTGGCAAGACTAAATCTACTGCTGTACAAGGTCTGGAATTATTAATTTACGATAGGAAAACATTGCTGTGGTAGAATAAGTCACGCTTTTCAGTAGATAAGGTTACGTGTACGACGTTAGATATATAGACGCTTTTAGTACATTTATGAATTTCGTTAAGATAATCCACTATCTCTGTTAGACCCGATATGTAAAAGTTACAAGTTATTCTATAGGAGTGAATAATATTAATGATATCATATATGTGAAAATTAATATCCTATCTCTCATATTTGTAATCGTAATAGTGAATACCCCAGGCACCAATTTATAATGTATGTTCTCCTGCCACTAGCTGATTTATAATCTGATTGAAGTATCTAATTTTGACCCAGGGGATTGTTATTTATGATCTGCCTACAACATAGAATCTAGTATCGACAATCTGTTGATATTGCTACTATACCACCGCAGAAACTTGGTATTATATTTAGAGCAACACCTTTACCTCTTTGAGTTGCAGGTAAATTTTCTAAAAATTGTCTGCCACACGTCATAAGTTTGCAGTACCACTCATGAAAACCCTTGTGTCCAGCTCCGGTTGGAGGCTCAATGCTCTTCCACAATTCGATACACCAGCTTTTCGCCAGATACCTTCCCATCCTGCAGCAAATTCAGTCCTTTGTCGATTGCGCTAAGTCCACCCTGCATAAGCTTGACTTTGTGCGGTTTAATCTTTCCCTCTGAAAGCAGATTTTCAGTGATCTTGAAGAAGCTAATTGCAAACTCGCGATCGGCTGGAGGAGCTTTGAAGTCAAAGGCGCCAAGAAACTTGAAGTCATTGCCAAATGCTATTTAACTCAATTAGTATTTAACAACTGGAACGAAGCGCACTTATTCGGTAGTTGTAGAGGCCCTAGGAACATGTTTACCTGTATAAGCTAGGGTCAGAAAATACTGAATGTCTTTTCGGTGTTTAGATGCGTCGACTTCAAGAATCTGCGCAACTTTTCCACCGTTCGAAGATATACACCCGTCTACGATCGTAGCAGACCCTTCCTCCGAGATGGTGTCCAAGGCAAACTCGAGCTTGTTATCAGTACACTCGCGCACCTTCTTCGCTACGTCCGCATCGTTATAGTCGAAGACGGCATCTGCCCCGAGGGATAATAACCAGTCGTGGTTGCGTTTGCTTGCCAGTGTAACTACAGTCAGTCCAGATAACTTGGCATACTGAATTGCCAGGTTCCCTACTGATGTGCTGCCTCCGTAAATAAGCACTGGAAATGGTTTCGTGGCTGGCTTGGTAGGCAACGGAAGCCCCAGATTCTGATATGATGTTTGCCCAGCAGTGATGGAGGCGACACCTATAGTGCTGGCCTCCTCAGCGGACATTGCCTTAGGAATCTTGACACATGTACCTGAGTCAACATTCGCATACTCACTGAAGATACCCGTCTCTGTGTCGTTGGCATTCGATCCGTACGCGAAGCCTGCAATGCGGTCGCCAATCTTCAGATCACCACCCACTCCAGGGCCGAGCTTGTCAATGACACCAGCATAGTCGCATCCAACAGTGGTGTTGATACCTGGTTTACCTTTCCACCATAAAACGTGTTTCCAGTCCGTAGGGTTTAGTGCGACCGCTAACACCTTGACTCTTACGAACCCTTTGGCTGGCTCTGTGACTGGTGTGGAGAGAACTGTAGCTTTGCCCTGTTCTTGGAGCTTGAAGGCCTTCTGGGTTGATGGTGCCATGTCACTTAGCTTTTCCTCAGAATAGACTTTAGGATCAACGTCTCGCACAGAAGATGTGAGATAGCAACAATGGAGACAGAAGAATGTACAGCTGGAGGCTAGTGCAAGACTTCATATTCTTTGTTATATGAATCCATCGTCGGTAGGTCACAAATACATCTTTGTCATCTGCTTCCTGTGAGAAAGCCTGATCTACTTACAAATCTGTCCTTGATCGAGCTACGGTTCGGGAAGATTGGTAACATCACGTCAAGTCGCGAGTCAGGGGATAACACATAGGTCGGATTCTACTCTGTATAATAGTTGGTTGCGCTCGGAGGGTGGGAAATTTCGCTAACCAACCACCCAGGGGCGGTTGGCACANTTTTTCTCGTCACCTCAAAAAATCTCGTCACCTTTCGCGAGTCCCAAACATTAAAATCACGTACCTTTATTACGCGTTTTGGTGGCAACTCCATACAATATTATAATCGATATACTTCTCAAAATGCCAAGGAACTATTCTACAATGGCCGATCGTCAATTAGATGAAGCTATCGAATGGTATTTCAATAATCAAACCCTTAGGAACTCAGCTACCATTCCAGCCACTGCGCATATATTCAACCTCAAGATCAATACACTCCRCAAAGYAATCCAACGTCGTTCAACAYCTGCAAAAGGCCYTAAAAGRAGTGCAGGACAATCTCCTTTCTTGAAGCCTCATCAAATTGAAGYATTGTGTTCYCATATTACYACACARGCATAYGATRGCAACCCATTGAGTARGACTATGCTCCTTAGAGCAGCAAAGCACCTTCATAACACYRATACARAACCTTCTCTACAGTGGATGYRCAACTTCTTAAAATCACRTCCTGAGTTTCATATAATCACAACYAAACCAATCGAAAAGRAGTGAATTCAAGCACAAGATRCARGAGTTATAAAAYAATAGTTCTTGAAATATAATGATATTCGACAAGAAAATAARATTCAAAGGGAGAATATTTATAATATAGATAAAACAGGATTTCRGATTRGTATTGTAGAAAGAANAGTAAGTTATTGTACTAATACATATTAAAAAGGTACTAGAGATAAACATTTTTGAATAATACTTAGTTTACTAATAAATTAGTAACTTTATAAAGGTACCTTTCAAAATCGTAAATCTCTTACAATTATTGAATGTGTATCAGCTGATGGAAGTGCTCTTATTCCACTAGTTATACTTGTAGAAGGCACATGGATTATGGAGAATTAGGTTCAAGAAACCCTTCCTGGAAACGCACTTATGCTTCTTACTCCTTCAGGTTATACCAATAATGAAATTAGAGTTCATTAGCTTCAAYACTTCATTYAATTCTCARGAGCAAAGAARGGAGTTTTTAATTCAAAGAGTYAAAAATATATTRATTCTAATATAAACYAGCTTATTAAGATGAAACTTCTACTTTTAGATARYYATRAATCTTATAAATYRCTTAAGTTCTTAGAAYTGRTTAATYARYATTATATTATCCYTTTAYRCTTTCCTTCACATCTGACYTATATTCTTCAACCTTTRRATGTTAAAATATTCYGACTATACAAGCATAACYACAAGAAAGCTATAYRTYAAGYAYTTCARCGTTTRRAGYTAGAATACACARTTGTTTCCTTTCTTCATGATTTAAATCAGATTCRAGAAYAAACCTTTCAACARYATATTATACRAYATGCTTTTCATGATAATAGCATRTAGCCAATTGAAGTTAAGAAAGYAYTTACTCAACTTCGATYATATTCTGTTCCTACTTGTCCACAAGAACCAACTTTGCTAACACTTCCATCTACACTTAAAACTGTAYAGCATAGTATTTCAGCCCTTGAAGAGCTTGAARGCTGTATTCCAGATRYGTTTTCTAGTCCTTCTRCATAGCATTTCTTATCAACTCTTAAAGGTACTAAATATACTCTTGAATCAGTTGATTTAACTTRAGCTGAGCAAGCAATRACTATATYRGCTTRRAAATATTTTTCARATGCTAAGGTAAGAAGTARGAAAAGGRTAACCTAGTCAAAAAAGTGGARGRAGCCTTTTTNGACTTAYGARAGCTAATTGGAATYAAGAAAAAGGAARAANGAARAANGCTTTAGAGAAAYAAGYTAAAACTCTCCAGAAAAAGCAAGAATCAATRYTTCAAAAGCTAYATCTAGAAGACCTGAAAGTRTGGAAAGCRAAGGAGAAAGAGYRCAAAGYTGCAATTGCACATATTACYAACTACAAGAAAAA
This sequence comes from Scytalidium lignicola, assembly GCA_002812745.2. Taxonomy (NCBI): domain Eukaryota; kingdom Fungi; phylum Ascomycota; class Leotiomycetes; genus Scytalidium; species Scytalidium lignicola. Next base: position 75,694 of record NCSJ02000083.1, read on the forward strand.
CAGGTCTCACCTTATACCAACRGAGTTATTACTAGAAACACCTAATAAACCAGTTGATCCAATCATACTCAAAAGGTCAATAACTCCATTAGATGATAACGAAGAGGTTGATATAATATTGGAGTGCAATTATATAGGAAGATCACATCTTTCTGAAAGACCACTGRCAAACTCAACTATAGATAACCYTATTATTAAGACCATAACCACTCAATTRGAACAGGAAACTACAAAACCATCATGGATGGATTTGGATTTTTTAGAATTCGAATAGTTATTTCATCRTAACATAGGTAATTTTCTCTATTTAGATAGAAATTGTATGGCAATTCATATGGTTCGGCTATCTCGCGGAAGGTGACGAGATTTTTTGAGGTGACGAGAAAAATGTGCCAACCGCCCCTGGGTGGTTGGTTAGCGAAATTTCCCACCCTCCGAGCGCAACCAACTATTAAACCGTAATTATGTATCATTCATCTTTTCTGCTTTGCCGATAATTTGTCACTAATCTTCCCAACTGCCGGCAAGCGGTCATACCCCGTTCAGCCTCTGCTCGACAAGAACATTAGTAGCCCCAAGCTGGTCCACCTTAGGTAATAGTCAGTATGTTAGAACCAACCTCGGGCATGACGTCCAATCAACCAGTTCGCGCATGTGTATCCTGCAAGATTCAGAAGAGGAGGTGTGATAAGACATTTCCAGCATGCACTTATTGCACAAGGTGAGTGGTGGGGCCACCATGAGGATGCGTTTGCTTATACCTAATGATATTATCCGACAGACTTTACTGGACAGTGACTGATATTTTGTTCTTTGCTCTAGAAGGAATGTCGTATGCGAATACAGAAGTCCGAGTTCGTCGAGGAGGCGCTACCGGTCAAAGTCTCCCAAACCGATACAGCATGAGCGTTCGAAGAGCCACCGGGAAACAGCTACAGCTACCCGAGGAGAAGAGTCTGAATTCCCAGCGGTGTTCTTCTTGGATTCGGAAATTTTCCTGCGCAGTCAGCTAGATTTCCCTGTTTCACGGCTCTCAGTCCCAGATTATGTCCTCCGTCTTATCGGTGACATGGCTGATGCCCGTACCGTTGCGAGCCACTACTTTGAGACGATACACCCGTACATGTGCTTCATCTCTAAGCAAAGGTTTTATAGACACTTGCTAAACCCCCTGTCGAAGCCGCGAGCGGAGACTTCCTTACTTCTCCTCTGTGTCAGGCTTATTACTCAATCACACTCAGCATTTGTTAATGTTCTACCTGCACAGACTCCTGAGTATTTGGCCGCAAAGAGATTCTACGCAGATGTTGAAGCCGCCGGAGTCAATACTATACAGGTTTTACAAGCTGCCATCTTGATTGCCCTATATGAACTCGGTCACGCGATATACCCGCGAGCATACCTGTCGATCGGTGTTTGCGTCCGATATGCAATCGCGTTCGGATTTGACGGGAATGGGATGACACAGGGTAACATGCCATATGACTGGATAGAAGCAGAAGAACGAAAGAGGGCCTGGTGGGCAGTTCTGATAATAGATCGGTTTGTTAAGCTTCTCTAATATTCGTCCAATCTTAATATAGAACGACTAAATTTAACTGGTTCATAGATTCGTTAATCTTGGAACTCCCACTCGACAACTAGTAGTTGAGGACCCAGAATCAACCACCATCCTACCGATGGATGATGAGGCTTGGGATTCAGGCGTAAGCGATGTAATAGCCTTGTTAGAGTTACGGCGTATCTAAATATGCTTGACAGGTACAAGGTTCCAACGAGTCATTTACACTATCATCGCCATCAAGTCTGAGCATGGGCAGATTTGCTCGTTTCGCGCAAGCTACCTACCTTTTAGGGCGGGTGCTTAGGCACACGAGAGATCATACGGCGGACGCAAACTTTCATGAAGAAGAAGCGGTACAGCTTCGTCGCACCCTTCACGCACTGGTAAATCTAGCTCAAGTTGAGGAAAGGGTGAGGCAGTTGGAATTCTGCACTCAGATCTCCATTTGTTATAGGTATATATGCTTCTAGGATATCCCGAAACTGACGGCTGATTTGTTCTCTTGTAGCGCCCTTTTGATTCTAGGGGATCCGGAAACAGTACCAAGCTCGGAAAACAGTATCATAGAAGCAATAGCCAAGGTCGCATGCCAAATCGCAAAAGATTTCCTTCTGGGACTCATAGTGCCTTTGGAAAAGATCTCCCCTTTCATGCTACATCTCATATATCATTCAGCTGTGATATATATGGAGATAAACCAAGAAACAAGAAGTGATGAATCAGCGCAGGCTCTTAATCACTTAAAGAAGACTCTACGCGTTGTTGAAAAACGATGGAAGGCTGCTGGTATAATCCTTTCCCAGCGCATCTGGGCTGACGTGACTAATAAAGCCCTAGGTGTCTATTTGGAGATTTTGAAGGCGAGGGAGATCACACATTTCACATGACTGCGTGAAGGCATCGTAAGATGTTGAACTACTGCCCCTAATTGTCGTACTCGACGTCAGTTTGGTCTCGACCAGATAACGGGTTGTAATGTCTGATCTGAGAGCAAGCTTGAAATTGACTGGCGTTCGGGTCTTGGAGGTTGGAATTGGTAGGATATCAGGATCTGGCTTCATACCAAATAGGGTCATGCCAAGGTAAACAAAATAACGCAAGGTAGTATGATTAGGATGAAATTGAAATTATTCTTGAAGACAGCTCAGGTAGAAAATGATTTTGTTCTAATCGGAATGTTTGCTCAAATTCTACCCTACAGTCTACCTCATCGTCAACATTAGTGCTTTCTTTGTAATTAATTTTGAGGTTATAATACTCCAGCGTATAATCAACCCCTAACACGTGCTCAGCTTTCCCATCAATGTCTGCAGACATCATGCGGTAGACATTGGTAGAAGTTATTCTGGATAAGCTTTAAATTAATATATGATCAAACTGCTCAGTCCAGACAGTGAAAGGAAGATCTCGGCGGGCCGGAGTAAAGGCAAAGGCGCATGCCCGCTGCGGCCGCAAATAGCCGCCGGTGGTCCAACGGCCGCATTCAAAGCAGAGGTCAGAGAGATCACCAGAAATCTTCGTTGAAGAAAGGAAAGTACTCTGATACTCATGTGGAAATAGGCCTCGGACAGTGGCGATGACTCTCACGCTTTCGTTGTGTTTGAAATCTCAAGAGCTTTTTCTTCCACCGTGATTATGGTCCGCCTCACGGCTTAACTAACATCTGCACCGAACTCTTCAGGTGAGATTGTATATTTAACAAGTGTCGAGCCCATGGCTGAAGATTCAAACGCGCTTGAGCTTTAATACAGTTATTTCAAAATTTGGTTAACCAAATCGCATACAAACTCGCCATGCCTTTCGTTGCAGACCCGTGGAAGTTTGACGATGTGATCAAGCTCACGAAGATCAGCCCTGCATACTGGCGTGCTACCTTCAACGTCCCTCCTCTCAACGTCTTCACTCCACGAACTTATCAAGCTCTACGACAGCTAGTAGATCTCCTTGAGCATGATAAGGAAGTCAAGGTCATTGTGTTCGACAGCGCCGCTAAAGAGTATTTCATCTCTCATTTCGACCTCACAATTGGACCCTCTGACTGGGCAGTGGAGGAGCCAGGGACCGAAGTTCACGTTGATTGGGCCAACTTTGTGCTGCGCATGGCCCGTCTACATGTCGTCAGTATTGCTGAGATCCGTGGACGCGTTCGTGGTCATGGTCAAGAATTCGTCCTCGCCTGTGATATTCGCTTTGCAAGCCGTGAAAGGGCCATATTTGGACAGCCAGAGGTTGGCGCCGGTGTCACGTGTGGTGGTGGTGGCATCGAATGGCTCCCCCGCCTGACGAATCGCTCTCGAGCTTTAGAGATCCTATTGGGAAGTGAGGATATTGATGCTACTACCGCCGAGCTCTACGGTTTTGTAAACCGGGCCGTGGCAGATGACAAGTTGGACGCCCACGTTGACAACTTTGCCCGCCGTATTGCTGGATTCGATCACCAGCCGCTCGTGGAAACAAAGCGCTCTGTCAATGATCGTGCCGGTTTACCAAGTGATGCAGACTTCCTTGCATCCATGCAGACTTTTCTTCGAGTATGCAGCTTGCCAAAAACTCAAGCTCGTGTGAAATCTCTGATGGATGAAGGTTTTCAACAGGATGGTCCCATTGAGCGTGATCTGGGATATCACTTGCATCAGACTTCACTCAAGCTAGCCAATGTAAAGGATTCTGTGTAGAGACAGTGCACAATGGTTGTCAAAGGTACCTTCCTCTGTTTAGGTATAGAGCATTTCAATGAAGGCAAAAGATTATCCACGTCATTAAATATACAATTGTCTCTACTCGTGCTTGCTGTTTTAATATTGCTAGAAGTTTAGTATATTCTCATGATCTGACTAAGATGTATGATGGCGTTAATAGGAAACAGTACTATAAGATAGCTCTCATATCTCCTAAATTCAGTAAGACTCTATCTACAGCATATTAACCATTCCTTATGCTAACACTTTTATCCCTGGTGATGAATCAGCTTACAAAACACGTTTACTTAAATACTTCTCCATTCAGGTCATTGAACGGCTGTCCGCGTATATTTGTTATAATACAGAATGCAAAGTGTTCATGAAGCAATCAACCTTTTTCTAGGTTGAGTCTATGTCTGGCTGACTGCACAAATAACAGTATATCAAAAAGAATGTTAGCTTTAAAGACAGCGCTTGATAATGCCCCAAGATTTACTATAGGGAAATATAGTGCTAATATAGAACAGTTGCTTCTCTCATTGATATTTCTCATGTCTACGGACTGTGAAGTTTTGCATAAATTTTGAGTCGTGGTTTGGAAGTCTCAAATTAAACCCAATCCGCTACCATGGGTGCTGCATCTCAGTTGATGTGAAAGTAGCATGCTGACCATTCTTATCCATATCGATGATTAATCTGTATGCCTCGAGTACACCCTCACTCGCTTTGCCTCCACGTTCGTTGTAGCCATTAAGGGCAGTAGATCTGAAACCCGGGTCCACCATATTAACTTTGAAACCTTCTTTCCCAAGTTGAACCGCGTACTGAGCTCCGATCATATTTAGAGCAGTCTTGGACGTAAAGTATGGCTTCATGTCATAACCGTAGTATGGGCGTGTAGGATCCAAGGCATAGGTAATGGAACCAAAAAATGATGACATAAAAAGCAGTCGAGGAATCTCAGCCTCTTTCATGAGAGGAATAAATGCCTCTGTGACACAGGCAGCAGAGATTGCATTGGTTTCAATTACTTGTCTCATATTCTCCCGGAAGGAGACTCCCTTAACTGACATTATGCCAGCATTGTTGAAGAGAACATCAAGTCGGCCGTACTTATTCTCGACATATTTAGCTGCCTGAGCAATAGAATCATCGTTGTCGATATCCAGTTCTAGGGCTTCGATCGACGAGCCTTCGGCGAGGTTGGTGATGGTGCTGGCAGTTTCTTTCCCCCTTTCCAGCTTCCTAGAGCGCAGGATAATATGAAATTTGGGCTGTTCTGTTGCTAGCTTCTTAACACATTCAAGGCCAAGACCTTGGTTAGCGCCAGTTATGAGGACTGTTCGCGTACGTACCAATGATAACAGTAGCCGTAGCCTGTTCAACAGGTTATGAGCCCGGAGACGCGTCCCAGTAGCACATTAGACAACTCCTTGAACATTGTAATAAAGCTGTATACGTTGGCTTGATTACAGAGACTATGGAGGTTGATTCTAGCCAGGACAAGCCTCGTATTACGAGACTTGGGCTACTGAATTACAGAACATGGAGTGTTCAGGTCAAGGCTTATTTACAAGGGCAAGAGTTATGGGAAGTGGTTTCCCAGGGTATATCGATGTCCCAAAGTACCACCAGAGAATCGTCGTTATCACATGGGAGTGACTTGCCACCTCAAGATGTCCTATTACCTTTTATAGACCGTTTACAGTCTGTAAGTGCGGATGGGAGGGCAAGGTCAATTATCATGTCATATTGTACTTCTTTAACCCTGGAAATGATCATAGATCTGGAAACAGCAAAAGAGTAATGGGACATACTTAAGGAATACATAGCTTCCTTAGGGATACAACAATTAAGGGCTAAGCTAATGGCCTTTAATTCATATATGCCACCAAAGACAAATGCTACAGTTTTACAGCTGGTTATAGACCTTAATACTTTGCAAAATAAGATTAGTACAATTTCTAAAGATGATAAACCTTCAAATAACATCAAGATAGCTGTATTACTCAGAGTTGTGGAAGTTATGGATTTATGTTTTCATTCTATAGTTACTTAACTGTTACTTAATAAGTAAGATGTTGGCAACTATGATGTTGTTGTTGCTCATTTAACAGAATTTGAGCGAAGGATAAGGCTTAAGGAGCTAGTTAAGGAGAGTGTCTTGAATGTTATTGAAAAGGGTGAGAAGGGTAAAAAGGGTAAAAAGCCATTCAAAGGAGTGTGCTTTAACTGTGGCAAAACTGGTTATATAGCAAGATTTTGTAAGGTACTTAAAAAGGAAGGTGATTTAAGTCTTAGTACAGGAGCTTTGCCTACACCCAGTGGAGTGAAGGAATAACCTAAGGAAGTATAGAAATCGAAAGCGGAAGCTAAAACAGTTAGGGAGACTTGTTGGAGTGTATCCATGGGTGATACAGAAGAACAGGAGTGTTTTGCGTATGTTGTAGATGACGGTTCCATGGAATTACTATGGGTAATTGATTTAGGAGCTTTATGTTACATGATGTACTTGAGGGAAGCCTTCAGTGATTATGAGCTACTTGAGACACTGATTTAAGTGGTTATAGTGAATGGAATGGAGATCCAAGCTGTGGGAACTGGGAATGTGCTTATTAAAGTTGCCCTGAATGGAAGGGTAGAACATGTAAAGCTTATAGGTGTTTTATATGTACTAGAGCTAGCTGGCAGTTTGATTTCAGTGTTATAGCTCTAGGACAGGGGACTAACAGTTGAAACAACTGTAGGGAAGGCTAGAAAGCTTTTAATTAAGTTATATGGCAAGGTTGTAGGAGAGGCGCTTTGTATTGGGCGTTTATACACCTTGAAAAGTATTGTACAGTCAGAATAAGCTTTTGTAGTTACTATTACAGATGTTGGAATGTTATGGCATTGTTGATTTGGGCATTTGAGCTTAAAAAGTTTAGCAAGGTTACACTAGGCTACTACAGGTGAAGAACGGCTTGTAATTACATTGAAGAAGTTATGTGAGGCTTGTATGATGGCTAAGAAGGTGAAAGTGATTAATAGGAAGGGTCCTGAACGGGTTATAAAGTTGTTGGAATGCATATATACCGATATGTGGGGGTTATACAGGATTCTTAGCTGTAATGGGAATATTTATATGATTACTTTTACAGACAAGTACACTTGTAAAGTATGGGTTTACTTCAGTTAAAACAGAGTGGTTATACACATCATATTCCTTGAATTCAAAGCTAAGGTAGAGCTTGAAACAGGCTATAGGATTAAGGTTGTTAGATATGACAATGCTAAAGAATATGTAGTTTTAGGGAATTAAATTAGCAAGATTACTGGAATTCAATTTGAATATATAGTGCTTTACTTTTATGAGCAATTGAGTATCCTTGAACGGTTGAATAGAATGTTGATTATATTGGCCAGAACCATGTTATGGAGTAGTCAGTTACCAGTTATGTTTTAGGAAGATGCTGTAGAAACAGTATGTTATGTACGCAATAGAACTTTTATTGGACTTGATGGTAAGATACCTGAGGAAGTATATAGTGGTAAGAAGCTATATATTGGCCACTTGAGGGCTTTTGGGTGTATTGCTTACTCAATTGTAGCAAAGGAAAAGCTTATAAAATTGGAGTTAACAAGTTTAAGATGTTGTTTTATTGGTTATATGGTTACAGACTGTTAGTACAAGTTATATGACCTAGTGAGTTGTAAAGTCATAGTTATGTTTTCACTTACTTTTAGGGAAGATTTACGGCTTGATTTTGACTGGAATGAGCTAATTATGGAACTCATGGAAAAGGTGGAAATATTGGACTTCATGGAACTACCAGGAGACATTCCAGAAGATGCAAATTTGCGAATGACTATAGTTGTCAACCAATTAAGTCAACATGACGTTGAAGTTGGCCAATCAGGACAGGAAGCTTCTATAACGCTAAGGGAGGGAGTGGAGCCTGTGACGTTGGTAGTTACAGGAATTAGTGTTCCAGAGCCTTCAGAAGAGCCTCCGGGAGAGCCTACAGCCGCAGAGCCTTAGGAGCCACATGAGCCGCTAAAGCCTCCTGACGTTACGGAACTTACAGATCTGGAAGAGCTTGAACCTGGTGGCTGTAATACGCTGGAATTAAGGCTAGGGGATCTAGAATCTGACGATGCTGAAAGTGTAATTGAAGTTGACACTTCAGCGGTTATGGCTGAATAAGAGACTTCTTACAGGCCTCTTATGGTTTGTAGAAGTGGAAGGGTAAGGAAGCCTAGCTGTAAAGCTCAAGAGAATCCTGAATCAGCATTTCAAGTGGAAGAAGTGTTTATTCCAAAGAATGAACAAGAAGTATTGAGAGATCTACTATGGCTAGCTGCCATGGATTTAGAAATTAAGAAATTACAAGCTCTTGGAACGTGGGAAATTGGAGATCTCCTAGTAGGTAGCAATTTAGTTGGCTACAAGTGGGTGTTTACAGTCAAGTACACTCTTATAAGCTTGGTTGATTATCATAAAGCATGGCTAGTGGCTCAAGGATTTAGTCAAACGCTTGGAGATGATTACTTGGAAACCTTCAGCTCTACTATGAGGCTTGAGTTGTTAAGAGTGCTCTTGGCAATCGCTGTGTTGGAGGATCTTGAAATATATCAAGTTGACGTCATGAGTGCTTATCCAAGGGCAAAGCTTTATACCACTATATATATGAGGCTATTTAGTACCTTGAATGTGATGGAAGGAAAGGTGTTAGTGGTAAGACAGTCGCTTTATAGGTTAAAGCAGTCTGGTAGGGAGTGGTATATTGAGAGTTGTGCAAGCTTTGAATCATTTGGTTTCAGGCCTTGTTATAGTGATCCAAGTGTTTTCATCAACCAAGACAAATTCATGATAATTGGATTGTATGTTGACGATATATTAGTATTGGGAAAAGACTCTAAAACTGTTAGAGCCATAGTTGATGGCATTGGCAAGAGATGGCAAATCAAAGATCTAGGACTTGTACAATGAATATTAGGACTTTGGGTTATATGTGACAGAGCTAATTGCAGTTTATGGATTAACCAAAGCTAGTATATTACTGAATTGGTTAAAAGGTTTCATTTACAGGATGCAAAGCTAGTGAATTCACCTGTTACAGACTGTAACACTTTGGTGAAGGGCTTACCTGAAGAGTTGCAAGCTGATCAAGCGTTATATCAGGAGTTAATTGGCCAATTAGGATGGGTAATTAGGGGTTCCAGATTTGATATTAGCTATGTTGTTGGTCAGTTACAGCAACACTGTAACGCTTTAACCGTAAGGCATATGAATGCTAGCTTACGGGTTGTACGATATCTGAATGGAATCATAAATAAGGAGTTATATATAGGCATTGACAAAGACTGTAATAGGCTTGGAGAGCTTATAAGAGCTTGAATTCAAGGCTACAGTGATGCTGATTATGCTGGAGACCTATTAGATCGACGCTCAACTACAGGATATATATTCTTGTTGAATGGAGGTCCTATTTCATAGACTTCAACAAAACAACGATGTGTGGTTACATCAACTACTGAATCAGAGTATGTAGCACTTTCAGAGGCTAGTAAACAAGGACAATGGTTATGGTCTCTACTCAGAGAGTTAGGACGGGGTAAGCTGTTAGGGGATGATTTGGAGGTTCTCATATTCAGCGATAACCAAGCTTGCATAGCCATTGCTAATGAGCCAGTAGCACATAAGCGTTCAAAGCATATTGACGTCAGATATCACTAAATCAGGGATCTGATTGCAAGTAGACAGATATCTGTGGAATACTGTTTTACAGGGGATATGAAGGCTGATATGTTAACAAAGCCGTTAACTTATCAGAGCTTTTAAAAGTGTATTGGTGGAATGCTTCGGTAATCACCAAATTGGACAGAATCAGTAGACCTTACAACAGGTCAGACGTATGAAAACACCGTATGTAACTACGGGTTTATGGAATTGATTTCTTGACGTTTTGCTAGCAACAAATTGTTAGCTACAGTGGTGAAATAAGGGGACTGTTGTAGCCTCAGGTATTTGATACACTCACGTGACAAGCCATGGCAAAAGCCATATGAAGTCATAGAGTCGGAGTCGGGGCAATTATCATACCTGTGAGACATTTTCACATGAAACATACGTTTACAGGTGCGTATATGATATGGGTGTATTTCCCCAGCTGTAGCTGTTATTAGCTAGTTGTTTTTGATAGTTGAAATTCATACTGTTCGCGTACGTACCAATGATAACAGTAGCCGTAGCCTGTCCAACACGTCGCATTCGCTCCTAATAGTATAATTACATAAGTTCTAGCACAACTACCTATCTCACCCTTTAACAGGCTAAGAGCTATTCTGAACATGAATAGAACAATTCAGTTAATATAGAGGTATACCAATTTTCCTATTGTTAAAATTATCTTCATTTGTTCCAGTAATACTTTAAGATGAAACACGACTACTCATTTTAATGCATTCGGAGAATTGTATATAGTAATAGCGTTTAGTCCTCAGACATCGCTAGGTTGCGTTGTGCTAGAGGTGAATCAGCTTAATAACTTCTGTAGCTGAATATAGGAACTAATATCACATCCTCATTAGATGTTGACTGCGTTAGCTCCTACCAAAGTTGCCACCGATGTACTAATAGTAGTTTGGAACTGTGGAATTATACTACCGATACCACTGATGTCCTTAGATGTTTCTGCTGCCTCCTGGGGCAGGTCAGCAACTGGTGAATGCGCTCGTTGGCCTCATTCCTCAAGGAACAACGGTAAGTGCTGTTCTAGTATGTTTGAACCAGAAATTTGCGATATATTTTCTCAACTCTTTCTTTTAATCATCTAAATGCTTTTTAATGGTTGTTAGCTGGTAGCGATAAGTACCAAAACCTCGAAGACTGCATCTAGTTCTGCGAAGGTCACTCAGTCCCCATAGAATATACATCCGCGTTGCAAAATTAGTGCAGATGAGGGGAGTCGTTAAGGTTGTGCTTCTCGTCAAGGATGTGTTCGATGGTGCGGTCAATATGAATAGCGTATAAATTTATTTTAGCAGATTCACAGCAACAACATCCGAACTGGTGTATCGGTAACATATCCGCCTCTCAAGGCTAACTTGAAAGTCTCAGTTCGCGGTTGCGCGGGGTTCGACTCCCCGGTTCGGAAACTGAGTTTGGATAATAAATCAAAATTTTTTGTCATTTTTTTCTCCATTTTTTTCTCTTCAATTACAGAATTGTTTGATACGTTGTCACTTGGCTACTTTAGAAGAACGAAAGGTACGCGCTATTATCCAATATCGTAAGCGAGGCGGTAAAGACTTTTTGAATACTGTTTGCAGTGAAGTTCAACGAACACTGAGTAGGATCTTGAGTGGCTACTCCGTGCACACTTTTTATAGTACACGTAGACAGAGAGTACAAATCAAGAACGACTTGCAATTCTTTCAATGGTTTCTTGATATCGCCATTTCGATATCTTTTGTGTCGTCAATAGCCTTTCTTGTGCCGAAGGACACAGCAGGCTCGGCAGGCTGACACATTCTCCTCAGCCAACCGTTCCGGAAGTCACGACTCGTCCCATTCATTTCGCATCCGTACCCGTGTTCCTTTCCACTTCCGCCTCCGTTCCACCAGGTCCGTTATTCTGCACTATGATTGCACACTAATTAATCTGCCTCTGCCTCTGCCTAGAAATGTCCTCTGGCGATGAGCCATCCGTCGAACCGCCGGCAAAACGGCCACGCGCCAAACCCAACCGAGTTCGTCAAGCTTGCGAGCCTTGCCGGTATGGATGAAGCAGGTCTAGATATCATGACTTCGAACAAATGCTTACGTACCATTGCATCTTCAGTCGCAAGAAAGCAAAATGTGATGGGGAAAGACCCGCCTGTTCACTTTGTGCCAGATTGGAGCAGCCATGCCATTATGATGAGCGGAGACCTCATGCTCTTAGGCACACTCCCAGAGTGTCCATTGAGAGTTGTGATGTGCACGAAGCTACATCCGATATTCCAATAAGCGATGATAACACGCAAAGATTAGTTAGTGAACTATCTTATTATTTGTTACTGTCATTTCAATAGGACTTCCATAACTTTAAAGAAGTTACTAACACGCCTCCTAGGAGGACCGATTAAGAACCCTAGAGGCAAGACTGGCAGAGGTTGCAGCTAACCAGGAACGGAGGAGCTGGACTTCACCAGGGCCAATATCACGCTCTCCAGCATTACGAGACAAAACAATTGAAGTACCGCCAAACCAACTTTGGCTCTCTAATGAGTAAGAGATTCCTCTCCAGCATTAAAAGCTAGTCTAATATTAAAAGAACACTGCCTCCATGGGATGTTATTACCGAAACTGCGAGGAACTATCTACTCTACTGCGATTGTCAACCCCTTCCTCTTTTCCATGCTTCAACGTTCCTGCAGTCGCTCAAGAATCGGAGACCCGAAATTCTCCTCTCAATCCTAGCTTTAGCATTGCGGTTTAACGAGGGGTTCAACGCACATACCGATATACATCTTCTTAATGGATATACCGAAGACGCTCGCCACATAGTAATGAAAAGTGTGACGGATGGAGATGTCGGGCTAGCCACTTTACAAGCTCTTTGCCTGCTCAGTTTGGTTGACTTCTCTAGTAAGTCTAATATCAAATCAACAACGTCCTTCATAGGTATTTACTGATTTTCGTAAAAGACGGAAATACGCGTCGAGCGAGCATTCATTGTAGTCTAGCAATGAGCCTCGCATATAGTGCAGGTCTTGCGTCGGAGTCTTCCATTCCCATCTCCAGGACTCAGCAAGTGGAGCGTAGCCTATGCTTCTGGAGCTTATATATCATCAAGCAGCTTCATGGGCCAGACTTTGGTATTCTTGAATTCCCAGAAGAAGATAATTTCCCCGCATATCCAGAATCGGCGAGTCCACCCAAGCAGCCTGGTCAGATTGCCGCTACGGTACCAGATGACCAGCCATCTCGACCCGGACCGCCTGACGAGGGAATCTTCCTCTATGCAATCGATATGGCCGTGTTGTGGTCAAAAATCACGGCATATGCTAGAAGAAGAGGGAAACCGTCCAAGTTACCTCCATGGGCCCCTGATTCTGAATATCAAATTATTATGGCGAAGATAATGGATGCGGAGACGAAAATGCCATCAATCCACCGCTTCAAACCCGCTGAATTTTCCAAGAGGACCCCAGAAGGTCTACACACCAACCGGCGTTATTGGGGTCCTTGGCTATTCACGCAGTTCTTATATCACACCAACCTCTGTCTACTAAATCATCCTTTACTTCTATCCCTCAGGCTTCGGAATCTCAAGTGTAACATTCCAGAAATATTCATTCAGCACACAGCAGATTTAATTGCTTCTCATTCTAGCTGGATGATTCACTTCCTCGACATGCTTGAGGCTAAAAACTTCATAGTGACAGACCCATTTCTCGCTCATTGTATGGCTGTTGTGGCTACTATATGTCTCCAGGAGAGTCTCACGGATGATGATGTGAATTTACGCGAGGAGAAGAGGGCTAGTTTCATGAAGTGTTTAAAGTTCGTTAAGAGTTTTGGGCGGCATTGGCCTCATGTTGAGAGAATGGTAACTATTCCTGCCACTATCCTGGTCCACAAGCACAAGAAGTAATGCTTCATATTTTCAGGCCGATAAACTTCAGCGACTGGGTGAAACCGTCTCCCTCAGCCAACCTGTTCAAACTCCTACTCGAAATCTCCTAATTGATCTTGGCCAATTCTGGGAGATCCTTGAGTACTCCACTTCCAGTGAAACATTCTCCCGCTCGAGTAATCTCTTCGGTCCCTCGCTACACTCCATATCCCAACCGAATCGCAACTGTTATTATACGGAAATGGCTCATACGTCTTCACTTCCGAAGCCATCCAGAGTTGATGGGCAAGATTTCGCTACACCATCAACGCCCGTTACTGTTTCACGCCAGGACAGCTCAGCAACGGGAGTTACGGAAGGAGGAAACTCTATTCCGGTTGCTTCATTGTTAGGGGAAGAAAGTAACTTGCAGCCGCCACAATCATTTCTCTTCTCTAATGATGAGTTGGCAGTCCTGGCGGAAAATCTCTTTCCGCAGCGATTAGCTGAGTTTGATACTGCTGGGGAGTGGTGGAATACAGGGAATTTGTGAGCCAGATATAGGAGAGTTGTGTCGAAATGCTTTGTACAGTACGTAAGAGATGGCATAATGAGGTAATGTAAAAGGATTTGGTGGGGAACGAATTAAACTGAACAAGAGTCTCAGTGCCACACTGCTCGCTAGAAATGCTCGACCATACGGACAGGATACTGAAGAGAGCATTTTAAATTCCTAGCTTCCTTCAAGTAATATTCATCTAAAGTCCTATCTGAAGTCATTCAAGCAGTTCTATTACAACTGGAGGATAAATTCCCTAGCAAAACCCAAAACGTCCATCACTCCAGAATTTTCATTTTGAATCCATAGGATTCAGGATTTTGAGAAGCCCCTCTATTCACACCTACACTAAGACTCAACCGTCATCCCGGCGCTAATGGTCTCATCTCTACATTTCTTCAAAAAGGGCATCAACTCAGTACCGCCTGTGCCTTTCAGATCATCCCTCCCCTTTTCTCTATTTTCCTTCGCAGATGCAATTGCTAGATTTAACCCAGTACCCTTCTCCGGAGACACTTTCCTCGACGGTGAAATTATGTATCTCGTAACTATCTGGATGTGTATGTCGCGAAACTGTTTCAGTCTAGTGACAGCAAGGTTGTAAGCGTCAAGAAGGGCCTCCGAGGATGGGTTTGTTTGGACAAATGAACGAATGTTTGATATAGATTCAATCTTCAAGAGGAATTCACGATGAGGCGTGGGCATGTAGTTACGCATATCCTGTCAGATTGATCAGTAAGGCATAGAAAGAGATAGACTTGCGCGCTGGCTTTACTGACCTCAAGAAATGTTGTAGCATTAGAATGTTCCACCCCCAGAACGATATCAAAGAACTGAATCAACGAACTTTCCGCGTTGCTTCCTCCACTAAATTGCTTCCATTCACCGTTCCCGTCTCCTTCATCATAGAATACGCCCCTCGGCAACCCTGCGACTGCCATATTCTTGCTGCCGGCTAAAAAAGGACGAATCTGATGGTAGAAGACCTCAGGGCGACATCGCTCGTACATTCTCCCCAAGATCAGTGAACATTCCGAGATTATATCGGCAAACTTTAAGAGTGAGTGGAGAAGAGTTTGGATGTCGCGCGCTTGGATTGCACGTAAGGCATTTAACATCAGAGGAATCGTAGCTGCACCGCGTAATTCTATCCCTATGCTTATGAGAAAGAACCAGTCTTCATCCGGAGTTCCGGTGAATGTATGAATGGTAGAGAGTGTTTCCAGTGGACAGGTTTGAATGTTTTTATCAGTGGCTGTTGTTCGGAAATTCCAGAGATTAAAAGCAGCATAGGTCGCCGTTGAAGGGAGACCAAGATGCGACGATACTGTAAGCATAGGTACAGTTATTGCTGGCGGAAGGATCTACATATCGTTAGTATTCCTGGAGTCTAAGTAGCATTGGAATATCAGTATACTTCTGATGGCTGTGAACCGCCCCATATATAAGCCTGGGATAAGTAGGATAAAAGTAAGTATGCCTTTTGCCATTCTGATTCCATATATAAGTGGGATGTGGATAATGTGGGTAATTCGTCAACCCTTTTCCTGAGAAGGCCACTTCGGAGCAGCAATGGCAAGTTATGGACAATTAACTCCCATGGCTGATAATAGAGGTTGCTCAATTCAGTAAGAGGGGGGTTCTCAGGAAGGAACCCATGACGAGAAGACACGCCGTAGTCCGCCAATGAAATATTTATAGGATCCAACATATTCTAATGGTATAAAGAAGGAATAACGTAGATATAATAAAAGATTATGTGTCCGTCAACTGGAGAGATTTGGTTGGCGTTCGTGGGTATCTTGAAGCTCGACTTTGATGCTGCGAGGAAATGAACATAACCAGGATAAGAGATAAAGAAATGAAAGAGGTACGCAGTGTGCTGGTAGTATACCGCTCATTTTTCAGTCTCTATGAATCCTGGTCTAGATATGAGAGAAAAATGACCGTGAGATCAATGTATGATGCCAGAAAAACAGGTGGTCGAGCCGGCGGATGCGGATGTGGATGTACAGTACTCATGGGTACATTAGCACTGGACTCGGAACTGTGGGATTGATAAGGCTTTATCATGTCCAATCTCACACTGAATACGAAGAGGGTCCAGATACTGTAAAAGGTTAATTATCGTTCATATCCGGAAGCTTTTGAACAAAAGGCGAAATGCAGGAGGCAGGCTGACCTCAGATACATGTACCGGCCGGAGGTAGGCATGGCCGTACCTCCGTATGAAGCAATCAGTATCCGCTTCCGTCGGTCTCACAGCCTGGGATTTGCTAATTAGCTAATCTACGCCGGACCTGAGGACTACCAACCCGGCGGAAGCTGATGCGGACCGTTTGCGGGGTACGTCACGACTCAAAGAAACCCGACTATTAAGGAATATAGTAAGCAAAATACAAAAAGAACTGTCAGGTTTGAGAATATCAAAAATATTGATTTTTCTCTGTACTCTGCATTGTTGTGTTGCTGGCGAATACTGTGCTGCTGCATCCACGTCCTTCATCTTAACCTGATCCCAGCTCTCAACCACCTAATAAAATGGGTTCTCACGCAGCACATGAGACTGGAGCTATGACAAAGCCTTCTTTCCCACAGGAAGCCATAACAAGTGAATATGCATGCTCACTAGATACCAAAGATCCTCTGCGATCATTCAGAGACAAATTCATAATTCCTTCCAAAGCTAACATCAAAACGAAGGTGCTAGTGAAGCCAGGTATGTGTTCCCTCTCACCTTCCTTCTCACTTCCCTACATTTACCACCGTTAAATTACTTCTAAGTGGTTTGTATATGTACAAATCTAACCTCACGAATAGGATTTTCCAGCCCCGATCCCAGTATTTATTTTTGTGGTAACTCTTTGGGTCTACAACCACGACAAACAGCCTCCTATATCCAAGCCCAGCTCGACACCTGGGCCACCATCGGCGTTCATGGTCATTTCCGGGATCTTGAAAACTCACCCCTAGTGCAATGGCAAAAATTAGCAGAGCACGCATCAGCACTATGTGCGCCTTTAGTAGGAGCATCGCCATCCGAAGTAGCTATCATGGGGACTTTAACGACGAATCTACATTTGCTTATGGCCAGCTTCTATACGCCAACCAAGGAGAAGTACAAGATAATCCTGGATTGGAAGGCATTTCCTAGCGACCACTATGCAATTGAGAGTCAGATTCGGGGTCATGGATTTGAGCCCGAAGAGGCGATGGTTTTCATTAATCCTGATGATGGCGAGTATGAGATTTCCACGGACAAAATCCTGAAACTTATTGATGACCATGCTGAATCCGCTGCTATGGTACTATTACCTGGAATCCAATACTATACAGGCCAATTGTTTGATATGAAGACCGTCACCAAGCATGCGCAATCAAAGGGATTGATTGTTGGCTGGGATCTAGCGCACGCGGCAGGGAACGTGCCGCTAAGTCTGCATGACTGGAATGTGGATTTCGCAGCATGGTGTACATACAAGTATATCAATGCTGGGCCAGGATCCATTGCGGGACTATATATCCATGAGATGCATGGAAAGGTGGAGTATAAGAAGGGAGAAGAGAAGCCAGTATTTAGACATCGGTTGGAGGGATGGTATGGAGGTGATCAGGTTGGAAGGTTCAATATGGACAACAGTAAGATTTCTTTTTCTCCCTTCAATCACTCAATGATATAATATTTATAAGTCTGACACAAATATTCCAGAATTCAGACCGTCCCCTGGTGCAAGCGGATACCAAGTCTCCAATCCCTCAGCAATCGACCTTGCCTCCCTCTGTGCCTCCCTCTCTATCTTCAACGAGACATCCATGGCTAGCCTACGTGAAAAATCAGTTCATATAACCGCATATCTAGAACATCTCCTGCTCAGTATCCCATCATCCGATGAGAGCCCACGTCCATTCCGTATAATCACACCTTCTGATCCAAATATGCGAGGTACACAACTAAGCATTCTGCTTAAACCAGGGATTCTGGAGACGTTACAAGAAATGCTGGAGGGGGCGGGCATAGTGTGTGATAAAAGGAAACCAGATGTAATTCGAGTTGCACCAATGCCGTTCTACAACACTTATGAAGAAGTGTGGAAGTTTGTTGAGGTGTTCAAGGAGGCGCTGCTGAAGTGTGTGTAAAGCACTAATGAATTCGAGTAATGAACTATTGGATCATGGCATATATTTAGAAGGAGGGTGTGGATGAAAACCTTAGAAGCTCTATTAATGAAGAACAAGGAACAAGACTTGAATTTCAAACTTCTATGATGCATGATGAGTGGTATTAAGCATTTTTCCAAACCAAAACTCCCAAGCCCCAAATTATTCCCGCACGGTTCAGTCTTGCATTACCCGAAGCTATAGATCAAGATGTGGGCTTTCATTGTGTCTGATGACTTTGGATGTGTATAATACTAGATCTACTAAGGGTTTCTTTTCTTAGATACAACTGAAAAACTAGACAAGGCTAGACAGAAGGTGCATCCTCTTAGTAATTCAATTTATAGCTAAGTTAACTATGTTAGGCATTAATACTTCACTTAAGTACTCAGGCATCTATAATTTCACTATTCTAAATAGATCATCTTTCGACTCTCTAAATATCCTCACAACTTGGTTTGTTTAGGAATTTTTAAATATTGCGTGCCATAATATTGGAATACTAGCCAGATCTATATGGTACTCTTAGGCTTTATTTGCTGCCTACTCCATACGCAAGCTGCGTTCTTTAACGGGCTGATAATTTTTGGCTACGAACTCACCTAACACTACTCAGTCTATCTGCAAACCGTCGCCACCACCGACCTTCATAATTGCAAAGCAGTAACTCAGATTACCTCTCCTTACATGAAAGCAATATCATAGATACCACGAACACTACCAATACCATGGAGACTGTTAACGTCAAGAATACTACCAATACCACGGAAACTACCAATACCCTTACCAAGGCTGAAAAGCAAGCCTGCATTACATTATCGGACCTCTTCCTTGATATCGAATTTTCACCATATCATATTAATTACATTGCGATCAAGCTGCATGATCTTAGTATGCCTATAGATCAGCTAAAGGGTATACTCCGCAACGAGATTTTCCCTGTTCTCTATGGAAATAGGCTCTCTGTTGCGGGTATCTGGGATCACTTCGACGAAGACGATCTTATCGATGAGATTACCAATCGCCGAGCTCACCGTCGGAGTATTTTTCAGATGTTAGGCAACTTCGCTGTTTGGACGATGTTTTCGGACCTTGTTCAATCTCCCTGGAATCAGGTGAAAGAAAGAATACACGATTTGGAACGACAGGTACCTCTTGAATCTCCTCCTCTTAGTAAGTTTGCATGCTAAAGTTTTATTTTCGATTTGGAAAGCTCGCTTCTCTACTTTCGCTGTACTGTACGGATGGCTAACATTTAGAATAGCATTGCCACAACACACAGAATAATCTAGCACAATGCCAATACAATTCAAAAAAAGCGTCTTCAGTTTAGTTTAGTTTCGTTTCGTTTAGTCACAAGTGTCTAAACCTTGCCTCTTTCATGGTTGTGTTACTCTTATAACTGTTTCGTCGTTGGGATCTTACCAAGAAGGACATTAAAATGATTGATTATTACTTTTCCCATCATAAGTTCTCTACTCAAAGGTATCACTAATGATAATGGACAACAGAAAACTGTTAGCCTCATGGTTAGCATCAAGTTAGATCTAGAAGTTAAGGTTCACTTGACGGCGCGAGTAAGAGGTGATGTTGTTATTGGCTTGTATTGACGGTACACAATACTCGCATGAGCAGCCACCGCAATTCCTATGCTAAAACCCATTCCAAAAGCCAAAAGCATCCAAATGACGAAGCCAAAATTCCAAACTCTAATCCTCCTAGACTCCAAATAATAAACTCCCAAAAGTGCATTTCCACAAAGAACACGAGCTGTGAAAAAATCCAAAATTGCGCACAGAACACGAGCTGCGGCAGACAAAATCCAACCCAAAATCCAAACATTGCATACGAAACACGAGCCGTAGCTTCAAATCTTTCAATCCAACTATCTAAAACCATCATTTAAAGCCTTCCACCCTCCTTTCTCCGATAACACATTTCCGAATCCACCCCCTCCACTTTTCCTCGTCCAACTCAGGGTCATTGTCGCTGCCGTTGCTGGACTCCAACTTCGCTAATTCCTCCACTCTACCCATTTCCCAGATCGCTTCCTGCCAGTTCGTTAATTGACAAGGAAGTACTCGGCTTTTGCCGCCGTTGTCCAGATTTTGCAGTAAGCGCAGAAGGTGTCGTTGTCGTTATTATCGTCGTTGTCACTTTCTTCTGGACTTTCGGCTTTGGCTGTGGTTCTGGTACTTCCTTCAATTTGTGTTGTTACCATTTGGCCCTGTCCTCCTCTTATATTCTCTTGGACTTTCGAACTGTTCAGGCTTCCCAGACCAGATTCCAAACNTTTTTTCTCCTAGCCTTATCTTCTTCCCTCTTATATTTCTCCTCTGACTTTCCAAACTCAGCTCCCATTTTTGCTTTATATACTGTGGCAAACCCCGCCTTAAGCATCTCTAGCCCAACATCTTTGCGTAAAAGAAATTTCCGGACATGTACTGTTGCAACAACTCGTTCGTATTAATCACGCTTGTAAACATAAACTCGTACCCTTTGATTTAAAGTATAGTTTTTAAGCCAAGTCAAAGCTTCTGTAGCTAACGGTTGTGCAGGTTTACCAAAATGTGCTGCCTCAGGTGCATCGATTCCGGCAATTCGAATGTGTATCTACAAAAATTTAATAAGCATTGATAAACAGTTAAGAGAGGTGAATAGAAAAAGAAAATCCATACAGTATTCCCTTTTAAGCTTGCCTTCTTTGTCGGAACTTTCCTGCCCGGAATCCAACCCCAACCGTCCTCCAGGTGTGTGGAAAAAGTGGAAATTATCTGCATCTCCAACTCTAGTTACTATACCAAACAGACTTCTTTTTCTAAAGAAGCCTGGCTGTATATAAGCTGCATTGGGAATTCTGCGAAGGTAAGAACTGTATAGTTTGACTGATGCTAAAATTGTAGTTGTAAGGAGGAGAGTAGGCACTATATTGAGGTGTGACCAATGCGTCACATTAAGACTATTATTCCATGATACTGGTCGTCTCTTGTTGTCCATTTCCGGATTGAAAGTCCAAGGTGGCCATCGCATTGTGTTGTAGGTGCTTGTGGTGGGGATAACAAGTGGTGTTGCCGGTTGGTATGCCATTGTCAGTTTTACAATGTTGCCGATATTGGAAGAAAGTTGTGTAGCTTCTCAACAGGAGGGAGAAGAGGCACTCAAATTCTGAAATAAACTGACTAGCAAAGACTACAAAATACCATATATTTGCCATTTTGTGCAACAATAATGATAAGATGTTGACAAGATTCATATCCTACAAGGTTGTAGAAGTCCGACGCTTGTCCTAAAGTGAAGCAGAATACCGAGAAGAATAGGTAAGAATGACATGGTTGAAGTATCAACTGGTGTTGTGTATATATCGTGAACTTCAATGATGTCCTAACTCGCAAACTGCACTCCGCAAAAAGCACTCTGTAAATTTCGGTCAGTCCATTAACCGCCGGCAATATTTGCCAACGCGTACCTTTACCCATGATTTGAACACAAACTGGGAAACATTAGACGGTTCAAGCTTGACTCAAGTTTGGTAGACTAAATGTTCGGGAAACCTTCAAGGTATTTTGCTCCGAAGATCAAATCGCTGTGCTGAAGTCGCACACACTAATCCAATAATTTTTCATGAATCGCATCTAGAAAACACATACGCATATATATTCCTAAATTTAAAGGATGTTGAAAGCGGGGTTGGTGAGTGAGTGAGTTAGTGAGTAAATAAAACGAACCACTTGCTCCTTCCTCATCAAAAAGGGGGAAAGAAAGGAGGAAAATATTAACTCGAATTTATTATAGGGATTTATTATATTCTAAGAAAATCAAAGAATTCTCCTAACAGTTTAATTCCTTACTTGAATCATCAGTGCGTAATTCTCAAAGTTTGATTTTCATTTTGCATACTGCGAAGTGACGAAAGTTCTTCCGTACCACAACTCCTTCTGGCCTTGGGAACGGATGAATCTTCAATAGTAAAACCTCACATATCCACGGTTCATTTTCAAATAAGAATATTGAACAGACAAAGAAATAAATAAAAAAATAGAAATAAATCCATAAATCACTACACTGATTTGACGCAAGAAAATTGNAAAAAAAAAATGATTTTCTGGCATTTCTCTGTTTCTGTACCGCGACAGCATTTAGCTCCATCCATTCGGTGACTAGTCACGGCGCAGGTACTTACGTACCAGGTAAACAATTTCCAGAGATAGAAAAGTGACTGTTAAATAAAAGAAAGAATATCAAATTATACGAAGCCGTGACGAACTTGTACTCGTTTGAGGAAACTGGAAAAAAGAAAACCAAAATATGAGGATATCATGAAGATAAGATTGGAAAGCTAAACGCTTAAGATATTTATGTAAATCTTGTGACGCATAAATAAACTCATCGATATGGAATATTGAAATTCCCAGTTAAAAGGAGTAGAAAGCAACCAGTAATCGAACAGCAGAAGTCGTGACTTAGTATCGCATGTGCATACAGTCACGTGTGTTGACGTCACATGCAAATCAACCCAAATCACGTGAAATATAATTATCACGTGATTAAACTCCGTTTCTGCCTCCTCCAGCTGGCTGGCTGACTGACTTGGCTGACTGTACTAACGCCACTATTTCAGCCACCCTGGCTCTTACCCGCTTCCGGAAAAGCTTGACCCACATCTTGCCAAGGAAAGATAGGGCAAACTAAAGGGGATTAGTGGCTGCTGCCTCAGTCCATGAACTTATCAGGAGCGCGAGAGAAGTGGGTACACTTGGAGGAATAAATGAAACGCACGTCTTGCAAGCTAACTGGATGGCAAGAAGAGTTCGATAACTTTTTGTTGCCGTTATCTCTGTAGTTCCGTCATTTTCTGTATTAGACTGGACTGTGCGACCGTTCTTGGTTGGTTGTTGACAAATCTACTACAGGACTAGTTCTTACAGAGCGTGTTGTTGACTGGTGAATAAGACTGAAAAGGTGGGCCAATATCCCACTGAAACGATGGTTTTCCTGTGGGCTCCTTGGAGGAAAGGAACCCTTTGGCGTTTTGCCGATGATCGTCGGGACAAGTCGGACAAATCGGCTCAGAGATGCAGCTGGATGTCCACTTTTACTTCGTTACAGAGAGGCGGAATGCTGCATGGGATAAATAATAATGGCACGAATGGGACATGCTCATGCTGAACAGGAGTAGCTCAGCTGTAGTTAGTGTATGTGATGCTGGTTTGGGGATAGGTATTAGAGAATGGTTTAGTGGAAGAGGATGGAGGGGCACGAGGGGATGGTGGGGGGAAGGGAAGCAAGCGACTGTAACTACTGTACATCACGATCAACAACCACCACACAAACAACAAGACCGACGATACTTCATGTTTTCAGTATTCCAATCAGGATGGATTCCTCGGCGCAAATCCTACCCGGCGTAGTATGCTTTACTGGACTCCACCTGCAACGTTAGAGTGAGGGGGTGAATAACGTGAAGTAGAGTAAATGAGAAGCAACTAAAAAGCATTCTGAATAGACGCAACAACCACCTCGCTGCACCATTGGCACATGAATCATTCCTAGCACGTAAAGTACGGCACGGAAGAAGGCGGAGAGCTTTTCGAGGAGATTGATCAGGGGCTCTACTGTGCTCTGGTGCTGTACTGATGACAAGTTCAACATCTGCTACGGGCCGCTCGGCCTAAGTAGTACGGTACTGTACAGAAGTGGACAAAGAAAGAGATGAGCAGGGGCAACGCAAAAAACTAATAATAACGAGGAAGAGAAGAGGATTGGCCTGAGGTTGGAAGGAATCTTTTGGGATTGGGATTGGGATTGGGATTGGGATTGGGATTGGGATTGGGATTAGGGTTCCTAGTTGAAACGGGCGTCCGCGGGGAAATTTTGATGAACCTGCAAGGAATCGAGGGGAAATGACGGATATAACTATTAAAGTGAGCTCATGAGTGCATTGTCTTTCCAAGTTCTCAAGTTCGTGATGGCCGGCTGGTGACAATCTCTCTCTGAAACCTTCACCTTGTGCGGTGAAGAATGAGGTGGCGAACTTGGAGTGCAGTATTGTACTAATACTCGGACTCGTATTGGCAACAAAGATACTGTAGCAACAGTCAGAAGCGATAGAAAGAGGAGTGGAGGGGCAGGGTGCGGTAACTTTTTGCTGTAACACAAGTACAACACAACCACCAAACACACCTAGGAAGAAGGCTGCAGGCGCAGGTCCCTGGTTGCACAAGCGTGACAAGGTACTATACCTACGATACGCCTCATTCCTTGCGCTGCAGCGCTGTACAGTACTGTACTGACCTGTACCCATAGCTTACTGCGACTTGGACAGTCCTGCAAAAGTTCCTGATGTTGCGGACTGCTTGGTGAGAGGACCCCTTATCCTGCAAGTCATTGGACATACAGCTGGGCGCAGCAAGGGCCTTGTGGAGACGCCGGGCTTATTTANTTTTTTTTGCGCGTCGTGCGTTTTGGAAGGATGCTCGGAGAAACATCGTTGGTGTCGTGAATTGTCCCTGTACGGATGTTCAAATTCTAGTGCCGTACGGTACGCACCTCTTGTAGCGAAAAGCACTCTTTCGCCCAGATGCAGCATCTTAAGGCCTGTCCAAGCGTTGTTTTTGTTATCATGCTATCCTGATCTTGCAGGAATTTTGCTGCTTGCGCGAATTAACTTCTTTTCCTGCTGAGACAACCCGTATTGAGTATCTGGACAGCAAAGAAAAGGATCATGAGAAAGTGGGCCTTGGCGAAGCACAGTAATTGAGGCTGTACGGTGATGTTTTTCTGCATGGTTAACAGAGGTCGAATATTGGAAAATGCAACAGGAACGGAAACAGGAACTCCACGATGAATATCCCCGGAAGCGATCATTTTGTGTTACAGTGCCGTCGTTGGTGGGCAGGCCCTTATTTTGTCTCTGCCGACGACGGAGGGTAGTACAGCAGCGTAAGAACATTTACTGTGCATTGCAGTTATTATTGACGCCAGAAAAGAGGCTCGCAGACTGTCCCGGTGGAGGCGAATCAATTCGAAAATGCATCGTCGTCTGGTAACTTTTTCGGTGTTGGTTATGGCCAACGAAATCGGGGTGCATACGCTGCAGGCACACATGCTTCCCAAGCACACTTACTCAATCTCTCACACACATGGGGTAAATACTCAGTTCAATCAATCAGTGAAGTCCATCGCGCATTTGGACCCACCAAGACCGTGAACTTCCCTCCGGTCCTTTGACACAGCTGCCTCAAGACCCTACTTTACACGAAGGCGACGATTACCCAGCGGCATATTACAGGCTGCGTTGAACTCGTACGTCAGTTGCATATCCGCTCTCGAGGACACCGTACTAGGATACTACTGTGGCTAATCTTGTCGTGTACAGTAGTGATCAAGGGGACCTCTTTAACGGTGGGATCAAATGAGGCCGAGGCGCATACGATGAAAGGGAAGTCGAATCGCAGGCTGGAAGGGAGGAATAAGCCCGAGAAATAATTACTGATTGCTGGATTCAGCTGCTTGCATTTAGGGATCTTCAAGACGACGACATACCCACATTGCTGCCGTACTGTCACAGCAACACACTCTCGCTCACAATCTCACTCTCCGGCGCAAGAAAGGAGAGGGTTGCGATGATGATGTGAGCTGCAGCAGTGGCAGCGAGCTGAATGCATTTGATGTCGTAAGTTGTGCAGAAAGAGGGCCATCATGATTTGGTCAGTCAGAGGCGCAGATTTGGCAGGAAAGCAAACAAGAAAGCAAACATTGAGGAAAGTCAAAAGTCATAGCACCTAGCAATATTGTGAAATGGTGTTTTCAATGTCTCGTTGCACGTGTAAAGGTCCTTTCAAAGGTGCTGGCCCTGCCTGGCACCCGCTTCGACGTCATACGAGCGGATGGATCCTGCTTTGGGCAGCATCAAAGACCAGAGAGGGGAGATATGAGAGAATGAGGGAGAGTACCTGCAGATCAATACTTCAAGAGGGCACACTTTACAAGTCAACTAACTACTGTAACTACAGTACTGTAATAATTACACCCACCATCATCACTCATCACTCCAAACCCCAAGGACCAAGGCGACGCACGCCAGGCCGGCAACTTTTCGGTCCTGACTGCGAGCCAAGGAGGGTTGCGATAACTTATCGCACGCCTCACGACCCATCCTGGCTTGCTGAGAGCGATGTCGTGGCTTATGAAAGGGGGGGGGGCGAAGCGGGCGCCGAGGTGGGCTTGCATGATGGCATGCTGCTTTAGCTGCTGATGCGGGCCTGGCTGCCTATTTGACAAGGCCCGCCAGCCTGAAACAACCAGCCCATTCAGCAGCCAGCATCAGTCCGACTCAGCAACCAACCGCCCACCCATGCCAAGATCACCGCCCTAGCCGGCTTGCTGCCCTTAGGCTCGACGCTCCCCTTGCTGATGCGGCAACCTTGCGTCATGGGAATGACGGTGATGGGAGAAGAGAGCGCATTTCCTTTCCTTTCCCGCCCTTCGTCCCTCCATCTCTTTCTCTCCTATCTGGCCCCCCTTCCAAGGGCCCTGGCAGACTTGCTCGCTGGCACCCAATCACCATCGTTGGTTCCATCGTGGCGCTGCCTCCGTTGCCAGATGGCGTGGAGACGGCCGTGGTTGGGAGTGCCAGTGCTTGCAACTGCTGGAAGCACCGTGACGGAGGACTGGTCTTGGACTGCAACAAGGACTGCAAATGTGAAAAGACGTAGGCGGACGTAGGCGTACAGGCGTAGCAGGGCAGGAAGGATGTCACTTATCCCGTTTGCCCCCCCAAGTGCCAGTTCCTTGGCCCTCCGTGTCTCCGAACCCTTGAAACTGCAACTTCTCCAGACGCCCCAACCGCAGATCGATGATATAAGACTTGCCTCTTGTCCCACTCATCCCCCCAAACTTGCCCTCATATTCCATCCTTCCCCCTCAAAGATCTGCTGTATATCAATCCAATCCAGTCTGACCGAGATTGATATTCCCAAACTACTCGACACTAGCAATTAACCTCCCGCCACTAAACATCCTCGTCCTCAAACACTCCTTCCGTCTTCATCTCCTTTAAAGCATACTTTCTCATTCCAAGCTTTCACAACAATCTCACCAACTTTTTTTCACTACCAATCACAACTTTTCCACACGTCTCACATCCCATAACCGCCCAATCATGTCGATGACAAAGAAGGCGGTACATTTCGGTGCCGGTAATATTGGCCGTGGCTTCGTTGGCGTTCACCTGCACGACAGCGGCTACGAAGTCATCTTCGCAGATGTCATGGACAACATCATCAACGAGCTCAACGAGAACAAGTCCTACAAGGTCATCGAGGTTGGCACGGAAGGCAATAACGAAGAAACCGTGACCAACTACCGCGCTATCAACTCCAAAACACACGAGCAGGATGTCATCAAGGAGATCAGCGAGGCCGATATTGTGACCTGCTCCGTCGGCCCAAACATCCTCAAGTTTATTGCTCCCGTCATTGCCAAGGGCATTGACATGCGGTCGAATGACCAGAAGCCAATTGCCGTCATTGCGTGCGAGAATGCCATCGGCGCCACCTCTCAGTTGGAAGAATATATTAAAAGCCCAAAGAACACACCCGAGCACCGATTAGAAGACCACTCCAAACGCGCCCGGTATGCCAACTCTGCCATTGACCGCATCGTCCCGGCTCAGGACCCAGGCCATGGTCTGGACGTCAAGCTCGAGAAGTTCTACGAGTGGATCGTCGAAAAGGAGCCCTTCGAGGACGTCGGCGGAGCCCCAGAGATCGAAGGCGTCAAATGGGTCAGCAATCTCCTACCATACATTGAGCGCAAGCTCTACACCGTCAACACTGGCCATGCCACAGCCGCATACTACGGCTACTACCTGCAGAAGACCACCGTCTATGATGCCTTACAAGATCCCCGGATCATGAACGAGGTCAAGGCCGCCCTGGCTGAGACGAGTCGAATGCTAATCGACAAGCATGGGGCCGACGAAAATGAACAGAAGGAATACGTGGCCAAGATCATCAAGCGTATCGGCAACCCTCACTTGGAAGACGCTGTTGAACGTGTTGGCCGCGCACCCTTAAGGAAGCTGTCTCGCACTGAGCGCTTCATCGGTCCCGCTGCCGAACTGGCAGAGGAGAATAAAGATGTCACACACCTGATGAAGGCGACGGAAATGGCATTCCGTTTCCAGAACGTCGAGGAAGACGAGGAGAGTCGCGAGTTGGCGAGGATCATGGAGACTTATGATGCTGTGGAGGTGGTTGAGAAGGTCTGCGGCTTAGAGCAGAGCCACCCACTGTTCCGGCATGTGCTGGAGGTGGTGAAGAAGGTCCAGGCTGATGCATAAAGCATATAACTTGGACTTTTTTCTCCTTCTTTCGCATTTTCATCTTTATCTGGGTATCAAATCATGGCGAATCTGGGTGTTGGGAATTTATGAACCTTTTCCCCTTGTGCTTTCTTGCAACGACAACAATGCGTGTATTACTGGGGGGTTTTCTACGGCGGCATATATCCCAAATTTTTGCTCTTTTTTTCCAGGTTTGAGAGCGGCAGAGCTTATTGCTCTACATGAATGACATGAATAAATATATAGAAGCGCTTCATCTTTTCACATAGCATTACAAATATTTGAACAGAGAAAGGAGAAGGGAAAAAAACATTCAAAATTTAAATGCATTAAAAAATTGCAAAATTAAATCAATCTCTCTTGCCTACCTGCTGTGAATTGATTAATTGATATAAAACTCATCTTTGTGCTGATGTTTTGCTGCTGCTGCCACTGCTGCCCAACTGAAACTCTCCCTCCTCTATATTGCGCTAACCCGTATATAGCTTAGCGCACACTCTCCACACCAACGAGGGAGCTGTCGCCAAAGACCACGAATCTCGAAATACTGGTGCAATAGAGAAGTTACGCATTAATTTGGAAACCCGCTCTACCTCCACCCTTCCACCTCCCTTCTCTCCACGACGATCGACGCACTTATAAAACGACGAATTGAGCGGGAGCAGGAGCAGGAGGTATATAGGTATCGGGAACAGTATCATTTACGAGAGCTGAAGAAGAGTCGGTCTCGTAGGGAGTGTGTTTGTGTGCTGGTGGGCTTTTTCACAACATTCACCTTTTTATTTCGATATTGGATTTGAGTGAAGGAGTTGGTGGAAAGGAGGACATAATTGGGAACGATGAGGTTAGATGTTAAGGTGAGTTTTGAGTCTTGAGACTGGCTTTGATTCGGGTTGTGGGTTGTTTTAAGGGGATAATCGGCGCATAGGATATTGGAGGTTGGGAGGGAGATGGGGAGAGTGGGGGGGGGGGGTGCTTAGGGATCTCTCATTGTTATTGTAGTGGATGCTCGATATGGGATTGCTTGTGCTGACTAGGAATTTTTCCACTTGCAGAGACAGTTATTTGCCAGGAGTGAGAGGGTCAAGGGGATTGATTTCCATCCTGTGGAGCCATGGATTTTGACGACGCTGTATAGTGGTATGTTTTTCTTGGGTCTTGTCTAGGATGTTCAGAGAATGATATAAGGAGATTGGTGAGGAGGGAAATGTGCTGATGGGTGTTTTCTTGATAGGACATGTGTATATCTGGTCATACGAGACGCAGGTATGTTGATATATTCTTGATCGTGAATGTATAAGGGAGCAAGGAAACTAATTGTGAACAGCAAATTGTCAAAACTTTTGAATTAACCGACGTTCCCGTCCGAGCTGGCCGCTTCATAGCACGGAAGAACTGGATCGTCTGTGGTAGCGATGACTTCCAGCTCCGAGTCTATAACTACAACACCTCCGAGAAAATCACCTCTTTCGAGGCCCATCCAGATTACATCCGCGCCATCGTCGTTCACCCAACACAACCCTTCGTGCTGACGGCCTCAGATGACATGACCATCAAGTTATGGGACTGGGAAAAAGGATGGAAATGCGTGCAGGTCTTCGAGGGCCACAGCCACTATGTCATGGGCCTAGCCATAAACCCCAAGGACACAAATACCTTTGCCTCAGCATGTCTCGACCGCACGGTGAAGATCTGGAGTCTGGGCTCCGCGACTGCGAATTTCACGCTCGAGGCGCATGAGGCTAAGGGTGTCAATCACGTTGATTACTATCCCCAATCCGACAAGCCATACTTGCTTACTTCCTCAGATGATAGGACTGTCAAGGTCTGGGATTATACCACCAAATCTTTGATTGCGACGCTGGAGGGCCATACGAGCAATGTTTCCTTTGCGTGCTATCACCCTGAGTTACCGGTTATTATTTCGGGTTCCGAGGATGGAACGGTTAAGATTTGGCATGCAAATACGTACAGGCTTGAGCAGAGTCTCAATTATGGACTGGAAAGAGCTTGGTGTGTTAGCTATCAGCGGGGAAAGCAGGGTATTGCTGTAGGTTTTGATGAGGGTTCGGTAGTTGTCAAGATGGGACGAGAAGAGCCTGCTGTTTCTATGGATGGTTCTGGCAAGTTGATCTGGGCGAGACATAACGAAGTTGTTTCGTCCATAATTAAGGGTGGTGGTAAGTTTCATTCATTATAGCAGAGTGGACGAGGAAGGACTAATATTATTTGACAGACGCCCACAAGGACAATGAACCAATCAGTCTCCCAACGAAAGACCTAGGAACTTGCGAAGTATACCCTCAAACCCTCCTCCACTCTCCTAATGGCCGTTTTGTCTCCGTCTGTGGTGATGGAGAATTCATCATCTACACTGCCCTCGCGTGGAGAAATAAGGCATTCGGCTCAGCTCTTGATTTCGTCTGGGGTTCGAAAGAAAACAGCAACGACTATGCTATCAGAGAGTCATCTACGAGCGTCAAGATATTCAAAAACTTTATCGAGAAGCCTGGCGGACTTGATGTTGGCTTCCAGGCTGAGGGTCTCACCGGTGGTGTCCTGCTTGGTGTAATGGGCCAAGGTGGTATTGGCTTCTACGACTGGCAGACGGGAGGACTGGTCCGGAGAATTGAAGTTGAACCGAAGAATGTGTACTGGTCCGAGAATGGAGAGCTCGTTGCTATCACATGCGAAGATACGTTTTACGTGCTACGGTTCTCGCGAGAGAATTATCTTGTGGCAGTACAAGCAGGACAGGTGGAAGACGATGGAGTCGAGTCGGCTTTTGAAGTCGTCACTGATATTAATGAGACGTGAGTTTTCTTCTGGTGAATATGGGGTTTAGCTGACAGGATATAAAAGTGCTCGAACAGGTGAATGGGTTGGAGACTGTTTTATCTACACTAACAGCACGAACCGCCTCAACTACCTCGTCGGTGATCAAACCTATGCCATCTCGCATTTCGACCAGCCAATGTACCTACTCGGATACATCCAACGTGACTCGAGAATTTACCTTTGCGACAAAGATGTTAACGTCACCTCTTTCAGCCTCTCCCTGTCAGTAGTAGAGTACCAGACCCTCGTCCTTCGAGGGGACATGGAGTCCGCCGAGGAACTGCTTCCGTCAATCCCATCTGATCAACTCAATAAGATTGCACGCTTCCTTGAGGGTCAAGGCCATAAGGAACTCGCCCTTCAAGTTGCTACTGATCCAGAGCATAAATTCGATCTCGCGCTGGCTCTAGGAGAACTCCCTATCGCATTAGAATTGGCTGAGGAGGCTGACGTAGATCATAAGTGGAAGACTGTGGGTGACGCGGCTCTTTCAGGTTGGGATATTGCCCTCGCATCAAAGTGCTTCACCAACGCGAAGGACCTCGGCTCTTTACTCCTTCTCCACTCTTCAACGGGCAATGAAGAGGGTCTGCGGGCCTTGGCAGCCCAGGCTGAAGAGTCTGGAGCTCACAACGTCGCCTTCACCTGTCTCTGGCAACTAGCCGATGTCCAGGGCTGCATTGACATTCTTACCAAGACGAACCGTGTTGCCGAAGCTGTTTTATTCTCTCAGACTTACAAGCCCAGCTCGACGGCAAAGACAGTTGAATTGTGGAAATCATATCTAGAGAAGGAGAAGAAGGGACGAGTTGCGAAGGTTATTGGTGTCCCTGGGGAGGATGAAGAGTTGTTCCCGGAGTGGGATGAGTACTTGAGGCTTGAGAGCGAAGGGGTTACACAAGAGAGTTTGATCGATGTTCAGACTAATGGGCATGAGGAAGAGGCTGTTAATGGCAAAGAGGATGAAGAGGAGGAAGATGAAGATGATGAGGATGAGGATGTGGAATGAGCCTTCTCCCATTCATAGTAAGGTGCNTTTTTTTTGTGATTTAGGGTGGCGATTTCTCTTAGAACCTCCTGAGAAGGGTAGGTATAAAGGGAGAAGGAAAGGGTTTGGTTCTGGATGAAACCAAAGAATAGGAGATAAAAATTGTGTGGCGTAGATAAAGCTACCATAGCTATGTTTGTGATGAAATCAAGGCGTCTTTAAGAATCCTAATTATCTAAGTGCACCATGTTTGTGATGCGTTTTTTTGCTTTTTCCTGAGTTTGACTGCCCTGCCCTAACCCCTTTCACATGCTTCTACGCTCGTAATTTTAGGTACCCCGCGTCACCGCCAAATTCATGGCCCCGCCAAAGTTTTGCTGCCTTGCGGGAAAAATACTCCACCATGAACTTTGTTAGGAACAGCATTAATACCTCTGTTATACCCACAAATTCGATACAATACAACGACCACACCCACAACCGCCTTGTATGCCCTTTGTGGAAAATACCACCCACTTGTGATAGTATCGAATGAAAGGGGGTCCACGTAAAAATGACGAGCTACACAATCACAAATCTGCCCCGCCTCTCATCAAAGGAGCTATCCACACTCCTCCTCGCGCAGCACCAGAAAACACAAACCACAGCGGAGAGTAAAATCGCAGTTATCGACGTCAGAGATGCAGGTATTTGCCACCATTTTCCCCTAAAAAAGAGGATCTCCTCGTTTCTCTTCAGCACAAAAGCCATAATGCTAATCAAGATGCACATGACAAATACAGATCACATCGGCGGCCACATCAACACTTCCACGCACGTTCCCTCAAGCACATTACCCCATACCATCCCATCACTGGTCCACAAACTCTCGGATAAAGAAATCGTCGTGTTTCATTGCGCGTTGAGTCAGCAGCGGGGCCCGTCTGCTGCGTTGGCTTACTTGAGGACTAGGGAGAGATTACTTGGTCCTGGGGCTGGGGTGGTAGAGGTAGAAAAGAAACTTAATGAAGGGATAAAGGAGGGGGGATTGGTTGAGGTTGGTGAGGTGAAAAATAAGGAGGATAGGGAAGTGCGGCAGAAGGTTTATGTTCTTGAGGGTGGGTTTGTTGGGTGGCAGGAGTTGTATGGAGAGGATGAGAGGTTGACGGAGGGGTATAGTAGGGAGCTTTGGAAGGATGGCTATTCTTGGTGAGGGTTGGGTTGGTATTTTATTTTCTAGATGGGGTTGTATGGGGGGGGTGACTGAGTCAGGAGGGAGTTGGTTGATGATTGATTTGTTTGGTATTTTGGTTGGGTTAGAAAGGAATTGGAGTTACATATACCTAAGATTATTGCTTTCTGGGATAGATAGCGTATTGACCTATGGAGTTTTATTCGATCTGTAATATTTTGTGTATTGGTCATGAGTGATGGCTGGGCTTTACGTAGCTTGCAGGATAACTAAAGTTATGCCTAAGAGCCTTTTATTCCAATGATTTATGCATGTTCTGACTTGTTGATGTTTCATAAAGTCTAACAGTATTGAGATTTCTTTTCCTTCAGATCTTATCAGCGATAAGCTACAGTATATCAATCTAGCGTTCTTATAAATCTCCGATGTTGTTGCAGAGGGGCTGGCTCTAGCATTGCTTACTCTCAACCAATTGTATCAAAGGTTACGTGGAAGCTTGGCTCGTTCAGGAAGGTAGGACAGTTTAATTCAACGGCTGCCTGAATATCAAAAATGTAAATAAGCAGCTGCTTTGGGGTTATGTTCTTGTTGCTTTTGCTCATTCTTTTAATTAAATAGTCAATTGATCTTGTATTCCCTTCAGTTAACTTCCTCGGGTTCCTGCTCCTGCTATTTCAAACTTCAAGATGGACCTGTGCGGGGACAACCGATTTGGGCCTCAGGTATCAGACCCGAGTTGTCGAGGCGGATTCGACTTCACCCTGCTCTTCGAAGAGACAATCTTTACCATTGGTCCTTCATCTCTGCTACTTCTTTCAGTTCCCTGGCGTGTGGCGCAATTACATCGAAGTAGAATAAAAGTCTCCAAGTCTGCCCTTCACATCTGCAAAATTGTATGTTCGAGAGACTTTACCTATCCTCTTGTTGAAATCCTTGACAACGCTGATGCATTTCCGCAGGTTACCATTGGTGTTTATGCATGTCTTCAATTGGCCTTATTGGTCCTCTGGAGTTCATCAGCTGCACCGTCTACCAGAGCAACTATCGCATCAGCATGCCTGAACCTCGTCAGTGCCGTCGCAATTGGCGTACTCTCCCACTTTGAGCATTTCAGGGCTGCCAGTCCATCTTTCATTGTGAATGTGTATCTCTTTTGTACTCTCTTCCTAGATATAGCAAGAGCGAGAACGCAATGGCTCATTCCCCACCATGGCGTTGCCGTCGCCCCTATCTTCACAGTTGCCGTGCTGTTTAGAGTTTTAATATTGGTTCTTGAAGCAACTGAAAAGCATCATCTTCTCCTCGGCCCAAATCGCAACCTTTCCCGCGAGCCAACATCGTCAATCTTCAACAAGAGCGTGTTTTGGTGGCTCAATAGCCTTCTTATCACCGGATCAAAGAAGGTCCTATCCAGTGAGGATTTATTTAAAATCGATGAGGCGCTGGATTCGACATCAATTGGGACCGCGGTAGAGGCCAGCTGGAAGAATAGTGGGTATAATCATAATATTAGATACATATTCAGCTGACATATGACAGACAAAAAGACCAAGCATGCGCTCATATTCTCAATCGTTAAAACACTTCGATGGCCCTTAATCTCCATCATATTTCCACGACTATGCGTGATTGCTCTTGCACTAGCCCAGCCGTTCTTAATTCAGAGAGCCCTTAAATTTGTCAGTGAGCCAGTAACACCCGAGTCAACCAATATTGGCTACGGTTTGATTGGAGCATATGGACTGGTGTATATTGGAAATGCGGTAAGTTACTAGAACAAAAATTATTGTCGGAAGCGGCTTCCTGTCTCAATGATTCTTCTGCAAAAGAATGAACCTATTAACTAACTTGAACCTTTAGATCATGACAGGATGGTACGAACATAAAGTCTATCGAGCTATCACGATGATTAGAGGCGGAATGATTTATCTTATATATAATAAGATGATTGATTTGAAAATTGGCAATGTCAGCGAATCCGCAGCGATGACCCTTATGTCAACGGTAAGCTTGCCATAATCTTAAGCAAGTAGTTTCCCTTAACATTTGAACAAGGATGTCGAGCAAATTGCCAGGGTCTTGCAGACAAGCACCGACCTGTGGGCCAACTTGCTCCAAATAGGAGCAGCGGTAGTATTGTTAGAACGTCAACTCGGCATTGCATCTGTCACTCCAATAGTTATTGCAATAGCCTTTAGTCTCATCACCATGTATGCCGGAAAACTGATTGCGCCATCTCAGAAAGCATGGTTTGAGGCTATTCAAACGAGAATCAACATGACATCAGAAGCTTTAGGAGCAATGAAGGGAGTTAAATTCACTGGTTTGACTGATAAAGTTTCTAAGCTTATTCATCATTTGAGGACTACGGAGATTGAGATATCTCGAAGATATAGGAAGCTAAGGGTGCTGACTGTCGTTTTATGTAAGTGAACTAGTGGGCATTGAAACTTCTTATATATCAGGTCATCTAATCAGTTCTCAGCTAATCTTCCCGGTACTCTCAACGCCGTACTTACCTTCACCGTCTATGCCCTCATACAAAAAGCGAAGGGCGGTACACTGAACATTGACAAAGCCTTTACTTCCCTCTCGATAATGACACTGCTATTGACGCCTATTTTTGGTGTCATATATTCTATGCCGGATATAAACGCTGCTTTAGGTTGTTTTCGCCGAATCCAGGACTATCTCATGGAAGAATCAAGAGATGATCATCGACTATTGATCTCGACGCCAGATTCTACTGAGGTACCATCATCCACAGACATTTTGCTGAAGTATCTCCGCCCCGCTATTATTCCGACTATTTATAAAGAATCAATAGTTGTCCAGAACGGCAGTTTCGGCTGGTCTATTGATGGTGCTGCCATCCTCCATGACATCAATGTGACCCTTGACAAACGATTTACAATTATTTTGGGTTCTATTGGCAGCGGTAAGTCAACACTGATAAAGGCATTTCTTGGCGAGACACCGAGTTCAAAAGGTTTTGTGTATGTGTCTTCTCTAGAGATGGCATTCTGTGATCAGACTTGCTGGATTACCAATGGTACTATTAGAGATAATATTATTGGTGTATCAGAATACGAAGAAGAATGGTACAATACTGTTGTTAAGGCATGCGAACTAGAGACGGATCTTGAGCTACTTAGCTACGGAGATCAAACATCAGTCGGGTCTAAAGGAATTACTCTTTCCGGTGGACAGAAGCAGCGTATCGTAAGTCGTTGCAAAGCCATTGCCGATCTGTCTCATGAGTCTGACAATAACATAGAGCATTGCACGGGCCGTGTATTCTAGGAAACGGATAGCTATTTTTGACGATGTCCTATCAGGCTTGGATGCTGGGACAGAAGAATTGATCTTTAACAATATCTTCGGATCTAATGGATTGTTTTCGAAGATGCAAACAATGGTTATCTTGGCGACCCATTCAGGTAAGAAATACCTTTCCGGAAGTTACATGTCAAGCTAATGTAGCCATGTAGTACACAGAGCTCCATCTGCAGATCATATAATCACTCTGGAAAATGGGTTAATTGTAGAACAAGGAACTTTTGCTGAGCTCAATTCCGCGGGTGGTTATGTCACAAACTTGAATCTTCAAGAGAAGACCTCCCAAGAGGTCTTTGTATCTGATAGTAGCTTATCAACAAAGACCAAGAATACTCCTGTTGCCAGCCAATCACAAGATTCGAGCCAGGATCTAGCAAGACAAACCGGGGATATGACTATCTATAAATATTACATGCGCTCTATCGGTACCTGGAGATTCATGATCTTTATGATTTTCATAAGCATAAATGTTGTCATTGGGACTCTGCAATGTACGTCGCCGTCCTTATTATAATGCATCATTGGACATAAATAACTAATAACAAGAAGCACTCTGGCTTAACTGGTGGTCTACAGCGAACGAGACGCATCCGGGCGAAAGACTAGGGTACTGGCTTGGGATTTATGGACTTCTCGCGGCTCTCGGATCTATATCTCTCTTCTGTTGTGTATAGTAAGCCCGCTTCCAGTGCTTCTCTGTTGCAATATGAATGAAAATTTTAACATAAGCGCAGCCACCAGTCACTCAATATTGTTCCAGCGTCGGCGATGACACTGCATTGGAAGATTTTGACCGCTGCTATGAGGTATGTTCTAAATATATAAATTATCTTTTATGTTCCGCAATACCCTGAAAACATATCCCTATCTTCAATCTTGCAAGAAGCTGATTAGAAACCTAGAGCACCATTGTCATTTTTTGCCAAAACGGATACAGGGACTACTACAAACAGGTACATCCCAACAGGCGCCGGCCAATAATACCACTTTTTAAAAAAAAAAGATTCTCAAGTATATGACTAACTGGAGGTAGATTCTCTCAAGACATGCAAATGGTGGATCTGACATTACCGAGTGCCATGATAAATTGCTTCTTCCGTTTGTAATCCTCATTCGGTGGTTCGGATTTGAGAATTAACTGCTTTTCTAACAGAAATCGGCTCCGTCATCGGCATGGCAATCCTCACGTGCCTAGCGACAAAGTATCTAGCAGTAATACTACCATTAGTTGCAGTAATTCTGTTCGTGGTGCAAAAGTTTTATCTTCGAACGTCTAGGCAACTTCGACTTATGGATCTCGAGGCAAAATCGCCCCTTTACTCGCATTTCATTGAGTCTCTCAACGGCTTAGTAACTCTTCGATCATACGGCTGGTCTCGAAATGCCATGAAAAAGAACCTACAGCTACTCGATACATCTCAGCAACCATACTATCTCTTGTTTAGTATCCAACGATGGTTAACGCTGGTGTTGGATATGATTGTTGCAGGCATTGCAGTTGTTCTAATTGGCTTGACGGTAAAACTGAGAGGTACAATCAGCCCTGGTCTGTTGGGTATTGCCATGGTCAACATCATGGAATTTGGGCAGGTTTTATCGTCGTTAATCACATTCTGGACACTGCTGGAAACATCTTTGGGTGCGATTGCAAGGATTAAGGCATTTTCATCCGAAACACCATCAGAGAACTTGCCTATGGAAGTTCAAGATGTACCAGAGGCCTGGCCATCTCGTGGGGCGGTAGAATTCAGAAATATAACTGCTTCCTACAAGTAGGTACCCCAAACTCGCAAGTTAACTCAGAAAATTGTGTTGCTGACGGACTGCAGTCCTGAAATCCCGCCCGCCCTTACTAATCTAAGCTTCTCAATAATGCCGGGTCAAAAGGTCGGTATTGTGGGCCGTACAGGCTCTGGCAAATCCTCTCTTTTGCTCACTATTTTCCGCATGCTGGATCTCAGCTTGGGTAGCATCGTGATCGACGGCGTTGACATCTCGACAATCCCTCGGCAAGAAGTGCGCTCCAAACTCATTGCTCTTCCTCAAGATCCATTTTTCCTAAGCGGAACAGTCCGGAGCAATGCCGATCCAATGGGGATAGTAGATGATGAGAGAATTGTCACAGCACTCAGGAAGACGGAGCTGTGGGACGTGATCGAGAGGAAAGGGGGACTGGATGCAGATATGCATGCCGAGTTCCTGTCTCATGGGCAGAGACAACTATTCTGCCTTGCCAGGGCTATGCTCAGACGAAGCACCATCCTTGTATTGGACGAGGCAATGAGCAGGTAAGCTCTTATATCCYTTTTTTTTATTACCCTACGCTACATGAGCGACCGCTAGCAGAATATGCACTAAGCATCAACAACAGCGTGGATCCAAACACGGAAAAGACAATGGAGCGACTCATTCGCGAGGAGTTCCGCGGATACACCATCATTGCTGTGAGCCATCGTCTGAACGGCCTCCTTGACTTTGACAAGATTGCTGTATTGGATAAGGGGAGGTTGGTAGATTTTGACAGCCCGAGTAATCTCCTTGCTCGGCCGGGTATATTCAAAGATTTATACAGTACTCGGCTGTAGGATAACTGCAGTGCTGTAATAGATAATGTTTCTGTTTCTATTTGAAGATAAAGTTGGATGAAAACAGAGGCCTTTGCCACCATTGATAAGTCATGCTGCTGTCCCCTGGCATGCGACGGATGAACCCGATGCTGGGAGGCGATGGACGTGCGCCTCAATACGCCAATCCACGGTAGTTACTGTATTCACATGCACACTGCAATGTCGCACGGATGCCGGCAATCCAGGACAGGGTAGCAGTGAGCTCCGAGCAGCGAGCTGCCACGTATAAAGGGCCTTAGTCTCGCCCTAGGCGGCTGATCTCGATGTCTTCCAGAAGCCACAGGGGAGTAATGCAGCACTATCTACGGATGTATATAGATACAGTACAGTAATACTTGGAATACTTTTGACCGCCTCTCTCGTTTTCTTCCTCTCCTCCTTAACGAGTTCATGAGTTCAGTGCAGCATTTATGCAGATGAAAAATGATCCGATGATTCGATGTCATGCTTGCATGGTGTGTTTTAAGCATCGTATCGTCGCATCGTCATATCGGAATATCCCTCCTTCTGTTCCCTTTGAGAAACCCCTCCGATGTACGGATATGCCATTGAGAAAGAAAAAAGGGGGGCCTAGAAGCATGAGCTTGAGTCATGTACGGCCGTACAGTACGTAGCGATCAACGTTGGATGGTTTACAGTACAGAACTGCTGCAACGGCAATTACGGTAGATAGTGCCTCTGCAGGGATATTGGTTTCCAGGAGGAAAGAATGCCGGATCCAGAGTCTCGGAACCCGGCACTAGCTTCTAGATACATCATTAAATTCATCAGTCCCGAGGGAGATCGTTATATCAACGGTCGTAACACTAAACAGAGTACAGTACTACGGGAATCCGATATTTGACCAATTAAAAACAAGAATTTTAATAAGCAAGTCAGAAAAGAATGTAGATTATTCGGGCTCGTGCGAAAGTACGGTTGTAAAACGATAATTAATAGTCCATGGATTATTGTTGTTGGAAGGGATCTCAAAACGAAGACGGTGAGACTTTGCACGCATAACTTGTACGGATGTACAGACTGTTCTATACAAGTGCTTGCGTTGTGGATGTATTTATCTTGTTTCTTACTGTATTCTGCTACAGTGCACCTTTAACCCACTTCCTGTTTCGCTGGTAATTAACAATAACACATCTCGAGACTGGAAAGTATTCCGGATCCGTTCGTAGCTATGATTACTCATGCTGGGGCCACCTAATTACTGTACCTTGGGTCCTGACTCAAAAGACTGGTGGTGCTGACAGCAAAGGGGGGGGGGGGCCATGGGATGACCTTCTTTTATGACCTTTTATTAGATCAAAAGAAAAACTAAAATCTCCGAAAGACGATGTGTCAAGATCAATACGCAGTTGACACTAGATAATTAATTCTGTACTGGAATCTAACCTATTCATACGTTTGCATCTCTTGCATCAAACGCAAAGATTGGTAATGTAATTCCCGGCTTTATTGGACACCCGGTTTAACCAGACACCAAAATATACTGCAAAATCGAGAAAATTCAACTTTTGAAAATTCAATAACTATATTTGTTGAGTTTTTAAAGGATTGATTTTTCTTGATTTTGCAGTATATTTTGGTGTCCGGTTAAACCGGGTGTCCAATAAAACGTTAACGGGGTCTTATATAATACACTTCCTGCCTTGCTGCCTTGCCTCCTTGCCTTTGATTACTGTACTGATACTTGCTGGTGATAAGCAACACATTAGCGTCAAGGCTGCTGACTGTACGTAAAGGTGTGCAGTACGGTAGTTAACTCTTATGTCCCAACTTATTTGACAGCAGCAGTATCATCAGCATAATTAAATTAGTTCGACCATCCCTCTGCGCAAAATCCCCTTCATTTGGAAGGTAAAAGTGTGGGCCCCTGTTAGCAATGGTCGAACCTGCTCCTGTGCTGCTACTGTACAGGGCCACACATGAGTGACGCGCATGGCGCCCGCTCACCAATAGACCGCCTCGACTGGCACTTCCAGTACAACGCCATCCATCAGACACGTCGCCCCGAGGCGCGGGTTTCGATCGCATGGAAGTACGAAAAGGACAGTACCAAAGTACCGCATGTCCCACGCAGCTTACCGCTTCTGATCGCGGCCGGACCACACCAAGACTCATCTTTCTCTATCGCACGGAAATAATCGTCCGACCCTACAAATGATCCATGATCCATACAGGATCCTCCTATTTTTGATAGCACAAGTACCTGTGGCGGTGCCGGCTTCAACGGTGCCCCGTCTGGCCACGCAGAGAAGCGCGTGAAACGTCGTGAGACAAACATCTGCGAGTCTGCTCGACCATCCTGGCGATTGGCCTGATCTACTGGTCCTTCTTAGGGAGTTCAGCTCACATCCTCAACGGCCCTCTCTTCCAATCCTATTTTTCCCCTGGCCCACCCTTTTTTTTTTTCTGGGTCTGGTGTATAACGGAGGCTGGCTGGATATAAGAAGCATTGATGCGCTGCCCTGATATATCTTGGGAAAAAAGGTTTCTTTCCCTCGAAACTCTTAAGAATATAGAGGTATCTCGGCATTTTGTATCTTTGTTTTTTTTAATCCCCCCTTTGTTTTTGTATTGAGCCTCATTCGTTGTCGACACCATGGATTATACGACCCAGCCAACAGGCATTTGGGATCTGCCCAACGAGGTTA
Source organism: Scytalidium lignicola (assembly GCA_002812745.2). Classification (NCBI taxonomy): domain Eukaryota; kingdom Fungi; phylum Ascomycota; class Leotiomycetes; genus Scytalidium; species Scytalidium lignicola. The sequence goes on from NCSJ02000083.1 coordinate 118,196, forward strand.
GTACACATAAATCAATTTTATTTATACATTTATCCATATATCCATATATCCATATACTTCATCCCAACCATTTTTGCACAACCGTATATTAATCAGATAAAATGATAATAGGTTCTTATGAATATGCTCTCGACCTTTCCCACACGTGCTCTTCTCCCTTTGACTACCATCTCCCATCGTTTCCATGACCTCATCCTACGGATTATTCAAAACCGACTCAACCACGCTGCTACTCTCAAGGATCATAAATTGATCCTGGAATGCTATCATCCGTCGACCAAGCTCACCACGCCATATCTCTTCTGTGACTACCTCGGTACGGATGGCCTGAGCAATGACCTCGACGGCTATGAGACGGGAACCTTGGGCAAACTTTCAGATCTTTACTCCCATTTCCGCCCCATCCCTGCCGAGGAAATCAAGCCAACCAGAAGATGGCATCCAGCAGGCGAGGTTCCACGACCTCCAGAGCCTGTATCTCCATCTGCTTCAGACGATGAGGAGATCGAGGAAGAGGAGCCACTGGCTTCCCATAACATCAACCTCGAATCTTATGAACTCTTCACCCAGCTATGTACTGTCACCAGCCTTATTAAAGTTGGTCCGAAGCGTGGCCTTTTCCTTTCTTGCGTCAACATCAGCGAAAGCGTAGTACGCGTCTGGAGACAATGGCTTGCTGAGCAAGCAGAGTCATATCGGAGAAACCGGCATATTCAACTGAAGAATAAATCCAGAGCAACGTTTGGAGAAGCACGAGAGCGCAATTTTGAGAACATCCTTTGGGCAGATCCTCATAAGACCGTTGGCCTACGATTAAGAGTGAAGCAGAGAAATGATACATCCCTGCCGATTTTAATGCATCGGGATGAGGACGATGAGCCCGTTTCTTACACGCTGGAATATGAAGGTATGTCTTATCACCACGATCGCAAAATCAACATTTTCCGAATCTAGCAGTGTCTAGAAAAAAAAAGTTGTATAATTTTCTTTAGACATGACGTTTCAGATGAGCGGGGGCTTTGAAGTGGGTCTGGTGGGATCATTGCTGACGTTATTTTTGGGGATAGAAATCGTGATTCGGACCACACAGCTTTTGCTCATGGTCGAAGAATCTATCAACCAGGAAGTCGCACACTCAGGTAAAGCAATCGTGATAGGATCCTGGGGATGAGACCTGGTTTTCCCGACCCGATCTCACCCGTCACCAAACTCAGCCCAATATCCAGCCCACTACCCGTGGAGAGAGGAAAAGCACATATCGCCATCATATCAACACCACGGGATATTATGCAAAGCGATGCAAGCGAGTAAGCACCAAAAACAAGTCCCAAGTGGGGAATGTTTTAGATGTCTATGCGCCATGCATCCATCACCTCATTTGCACTCCTTGTTTTCATGTTTTATCTCACTTTCATTTATATTTATATTTCCATACCCTCTACGGGTCCTCTCCACAATTATCTCCGTCCACAATATTCAATGAAAATTCATACTTACACATAGCTCTTTTCTTCCCTTTTCTAGGCATGTCATGCACCCTGAATGGAATGTATGCTGAGTTTATCCCGCTTTATGTCACTCCTGTCAAGGATATGAGGATAAGAGCGCATTAGAAAAAACAACAGGTGGAAGAATAAACGTCGTCATCACCGTCATTATTCATGGAGATCGCGAAATAATTGCGCTTTAACAGGCGAGGTGGAGGTGGTCCGATGTCACGAAATGTTACGCACGGGATACCGATTTTATGGCGTTGCAATTAAGATCTATAATGAATGTGTGGTGTCTTTTTATGAGGAGCAGAATAAAGAGAAGGATATACACGAAAGAGAAAGATAGAAGAAAAGAGATGGATAAATATTTAAGACGGATTAGAATTTTAATATCTTGGATTGGGCTTTATATGGCATAGAGAATGGGACGTGTTTCAACGGCATTTATTCAGATATACTACTTAATTCGTTAGAAAGGAGCGGCGTCATTAGGAAGGAAAAGAGGAAGATGGGAATTTCGCATTTATCTAGATAGGAAATTTTTTCAATTTAATCTTTTCCTCCAAGTTAGGTGATTTAATAGGTATTTTTTCACTTCAATATCATAGCAAGTCAATTGGATAGCGTCAAAGAGAATCACCACTAAATCTCGAGCGATTCCAACAGCAAAGATGTGCCAAAAGGACTCCCAAGGACTTTCAAAATGCGTCGACAAATACTTATACCAAATTGAAACTGCAGAATTAGAAAGATACATATGCGGTCATATAGTATAGCACTTCCTGTTCGGGTGTGTGAGGTGCCATATCATCGGCATTGTTTACGACCTGTTCGTCTGGCGCTGGCATGCCCAGAACTTTCATAACAGTGTTCCACCTCTCGCTTTGCAATTGTAAACGTACGATTCCCATAATTTCTCATTGGTATTCATGATCAGGTATCCATGAAGGGTAGTCTGCCAATTTGGCGTAGCTATATACAACATTAGCAACTTGAAATTAGAACAGTAGTGAATCAAGGGATATCACTGTTACCCGAAACGAATCAAGGCTAAAGACCTGTATTGAATGTAAAACTTAAAACTCAGATTGGTCGATATCTACCAATCGCATGGGAATCAGAAAGATCAATCTTGGGAATATATACCGGTGTTGAGCCATGTGTTGCTCTCGCCGTCAGGTTTGTGGTCAAGTAAGTAATGACCATGAGTCTATGAGAAAGGCCTCCCCAAAACATTTGACCATTTGTGTTTTAGCATTCGTTTTTGGAGATTCTCACTATAAGATAACCAGATGGAAAGCATTAGAGCTCACATAGCTGGGAGTTTGAATAGAATGGAAGGGAATGTAGAGAACGGGAGAAGAAGGTAATTTATAGCCGGCCTGACCACTCAGTGAATATAGAGATTCCGTACCATTTGCTCTGTTCAACACTTGAAATTAATAGGAAGCTAAGTTCGTGGCTGTTAAAGATGCTATATTCAATATAATATTCGAGTGAATTGAACGCAGTAGGTATTCTTGCACTAAGACGCCAGTTGTAGTTGAAAGGAAACCAAGAGGTTGATTTTGATCATGGTTAGATGTTATCCTAATACCAGGTTGTAAAATGCAGTGTTGACATTCATCTGGGTGTCAGTAGAGTTCCCTGGTGAATATATGAATAGCTCGCAGCAGAAAGTTCTGTTGTCTCATCGGATTAGCCGCGAGCCAGCCTGTCCTAGGAATAGGAAACATTCTTTGAGTGAAACTCGATATTTATGTTTAGCCACTGGAGTGTAGTTTGCCACATATTGTGCTGTGGTATTGCGGTAAATTGATCTGGAGTAGCCACAGGGTGTACCTGGTGTGGTCTACAGAGTCCATATCTTGCTTGAGGAAAATCGTTTCATTATATGTGGTCACAAAGCCATGCTTACAATTAGAATAGAGCATGTATTTGGCAATCTGGCCAAGCCAGTTTTGACGATATTGTGGATGAGGCAGGGTGCGCTCCAAATTGTGCATCCATGGTGTTTTTACCTCCCCAACTACTCTCACTGCTCTGTCTCTCTGCCATACAGACGATACCTAGGATACCACCGAAGTTCTGACTTGAACTTGCATATGGATTACTGAAGCGTATATGACTGCATTTCTATAAACACTCGTCATTGGATGGCAAATATTTTGAGCAAATCGGGCCTGGACAGATCAGTCGTCTTTCCAGAAAATCTGCTCGTGGACAAGAAAGGTATGTTTACCTTCAAGACATTTTGGAACCGATATTGCCTTATTATCGTACAGTTTGCTCAAAATTGTCCCAGTGATAGATCGGCGCCAGAGCGGTAGTGGGATGTATTGAGCTAGAATTTGTGGTATTTGATCCAGTAAGCAGGTTGGAAATTCCACTCTCCACAACCCGACGGGCTGTTGTGCCCTCGACATTGTAGCGTGGCATTATCTATATAGAATATTGATGGTTAAATTCAGGAGTGGAAGACCAAGTAATAAGGGGAGTTGGAATTATAGTTATATAGGAGAGCCATGAAGATACGATTGTAGGTGAATATCAGGTAGAAGGTCAAGGAGAGAGAACTTCTGGGGAGCCTCTTCCGAGTGAATATTGGGTAAAAGGTGAATGAGATACTAATAAGCTTGTAATGAGAAGCAAGAATGGTTGTAAAATCTTAGGAGGTACGTTCTAATCTCAAAAGATGAGNTTTTTTGAAAATTCACTGTCTCTTTATCTTCCTGGTTTTAGAGGACCTAAAAACTGCACCTGTATTTTCTAAAATAGTCCGATCTAGAAATTAGCTAACTTTAAATACGTACATCCATAAAGGTTTTCCAGAAGTTTCCTCTTCTAGATGTTCATAATAGCATGTATCCGCCTCCTTCCCGTTGGATCCGTCCCTGTAAGAACCAAAACTTGGCAATGCCATCATTCCATTCATCCATAGGTTCCGAGGCTCCTCACCGTTTGAAATCAACAATGGAACTGATGGACTATCTTTTAGTTTCAAAGAAATGCTGGTCCGATGCGTATTACCTTACCATGCTTTAGTTGTATTATCCCAGAGAATGTTGTCATGACTATTATCTGCATTGATCACTCTACAGAGTAGACATTCCCTAGAAATATGCCGCATGAGATTAGTCCTTTGACCTATAGAACTTAAGAATAGGAAGTTACACTTGTATGCAAATTCAAAAGCTTGACGAATCTCTTCTCGTTCTTTCGGCGGCTTCTGGTGGAAGCGATCAAGTGGGATTCTAGAAAACTTGGTCACGAGAGTAAACAAGATAAAGCCTCCTGGAATCCACAGCTGATTATCCTATATGTTTTGCACATAATTGACAGGTTTGTGTTGATTTGTAGTCAAGTTTAATGAGGACTTTGAGTACATCCAATTCATTTCTTACATTGCCCGTGATGCAGCTTTATTACCCATGGTACCTTCGCGTAGGATTCTTCTGTAAGATACATTAGCTTTGAGCATTAACATGGAAGTCTGGATGTAGGTAGTGATTGACGTACTGCATATAGACCTTTAACACATGTTCAGGGCCGTTTACTTCAACCTGCATGCAAGAATAAGGCACTTAGGCAGCGCTGGCACTGCACTTATCGGCTGGGTAGTGTGCAGGCACGATGTTATACTTTTTAGCAGCTCCTATCTGCCATGTTGTAAATAGTTGGCCGTCACGTGCTGAGAAGACAACCGTCTCGCCTTCCTAGAAGTCTCCAACAAATCTAGTTTAGGATTCATGGCGTTAAGAATTCATTTAAGGCAAGAGTAGAAATTTGGCCAAGGAGTGAAAAGGCAAAGAAAGAGATGTTGGAAAGGTATATCTGGACTGGGGACAGGATCGTGTGCTAGGTATGTGACATCCCCGCCACGCAATAAGTAAAGTTTGTTGCGTATTTTACAGATAAAGTAATTCTGTCAACTCCTGTAGAAGTAAACTATAATTACGTTGATGCGATTCATTCTCAACCTCAAGATAGTAAAAGCCGTTAATGCTGAAACTTTTGCATTATGAAAGAGCAAGTTGTTAAGTAACGATGAGAGACGTTTAAATGAGGCTGAGAAAAATTGTTCAAGCATGAGTAAGTAGAGCTGATGGTCAGATCTGGACGAGCAGCGTTTGCTAGGATAGAAGAAAGAGAGCAAGTCCTGGGAGTGAACTAGGCAAGACTCGACCTGCTTTCTTGTAAATGGATAAGTAGCAACTTAACTACTATATTGTGTGCTTATTTGACTCTTGGCATCTATCGGGACGAATATCTGAAGTAGAACTTATCATTATCCACGATTTTCGGGAAAATTTGTGATACAGAACTGATTAGCACTTTCTAATCAAACAAACTTATTTTGGCTTTTGTGACATGGCAGGCTGTCGACCTTCACTCTTCAGTAATTTCTTAACAGTCCCTTCCATCGCTCGCCCACGATCATGCGCCGTCCTCCATTACTCGTTATAGCGAATTGGACCGTCTGGTTATTGTCTTCAACAGCCATCCATGCAGATTGCCTCTCACTGTAGATTGAGTATTGCCCGTAATCGGGCAGTCATCATCCGAGTCTAAATTGTCTATCCACTCGTGTTCACGAATGGCCCTCTCCGCGACAGGAAAGCCGTCCTCATCGCGCAACCAAGTGAAAATGTTCCTAGTCACCATTTTCGAAGAGTCATCATCCTCGTTGTCGAGATTATCGTAAGGGACGGAGATATTGCCGTCTATTGGCTGCCCATTCTTGGCGCGCAAGGGAATTCTAGGAACAGTGATAGCCGCACGCTGGCTACCACGACAGCGCCACGTCAAACCTTCATATTCGAGGCTGTGACTTGTCTCACATCGTGCATGTTGACGAACGTCGATGTTGGTATCTGTTATCGCTGTAGAACCGAACGGAGCGAATGAAAAGAGTGGGGGAACAGTGTAGGATTGGTCGTGGGACAAGTACATCAATCGACATTCGTCCGCACGCGAAATTTCTTCTGTCCCAGGGGATAGTGTTGAGACAGGCTCTTGTATAAAAGACATAAGCGTTCCGGTCCATGCTGCCACATGAAGGTCGATTTTCCACCAGGCCTGACGAGCCTCTTGCAAGCAACGTGTCTGTGCTCCGATGGTGAAGGCACCAAGCCAGAGAAATCCCAGGCTAGGATCCCGCTTTATCAAGACACTTAGTAGGATATGCTGGTCCTGCACGATATCTGAGTCGAGAAATGCGAAGGTCCCTTGCAGCCATGCCCCGCAGATATTAGATGCCACACCAGGTTCAAAGAAGACGCTGTTTAGAAGTGCTTTGGTTCCCACTGCGTTGCAGCTTAGAGTGAGGAGCCTGTCCAGTTGGTTGAGATTCTCGCTCCATGCCGGGGCCTTGCAAATCGTCTCCTTATTGAATCGTACTTTACGGCGAACTCGAGGGGTCGGTAACTGAATCCTTCTGTTGTCAAATCGGGCTACAGGGAGAAGTAATGTCGCAGCCAAAGCAGCATGGCTCTGCTCAGCCACTCCATGGAATTCGCAGTAGCTAGAAAGATAGTGCAAGGCGGTGGCGAATGATGCCGCACGATGCTTAGCTGGAAGAGGGTGACATTTCGTGCCGCGTGAAAGAGTAAAGCGTTGCTCTGATACAAGCTTCGTATGCCATGGTGAATGGAGGATGTGTCCTCTATCGCTTGGAACAGATGCATTCCAACCCCCTTCTACGGCAAGGACCGCTGCCCACCACCGAGCGGCGTCATCATCAATATCACCCAAATCTATAATCGCTGTGGTGGAACCAGTCGAGGCCCTTTCAAATGAGATATTTTTGTCATCCCATTCAGCCTCACAACTGCTGTATTCAGGGCCAGACGCTCCGGGAATGATCTCAGCCCATCGGGCAGAAAGTATATAGGTCCAGGCAAGTATAAGCAAAGTAATATGGTTGTCGTCCTCACTAAAACATCGCGCGAACACGAATGCAGACTGTTGTAGATCCGAGATAGCGAGAATCGTAGGACGATTTGACGCGACTGGAATAAAGAATTCTTGATCAAAGGACGGTAAATCGCAAGGTCCCCGCGCGGTTCTCCATGTAGATATTCCCCTTGCGATAACAGCATTCGAAAATGACGCATCTACCGCAACGTTTTCTGGGAACGAAGGGTAGTTGAGAAATGCATTCTCAGGCTAAAATAGACAACCCCACAAAGGAAGATGGGATTTGGTATCTGCAATTGCCATCTCGTATAGACTAAACCAAGTGCAATAACCTCTCTCGTACATAGCCTTAAATGCCTATTTATTTGGACGGACCGCATCCTCCATGACGTGAACACAGATGCTGCGACTCGAAAGCTTTGACTCATGTCTATTTCTATCTATATCTATGTCTTATAGGTGTAGGTATTTTAATTGCTGAGAGGCCTAGCACGACGACAAATAAAGCCCGTGCTCGCACTAGATTAGCCCCGGGCCCGGGCCGCCTTCTCGAATCGCAAACTCGTTCCATGAAGTGCCTGAGCGTGCCTAGTGCAGCTAGTCACCGTGGAACCATGCAGATCGTGGCAATCGAAGTAACCGTAATTAATCCAAAACAAGGGCCACACTTGTCGGCACGATCTTCAGTCTTATCTTACAGTCAACATCCACGTCGTTGAACCTTGACTTGGTCGGTGTACAGTGCAGTACAGTACAGCAACTGAACGGTTTCTTGAATAAGCCAAGCGTGCGGCAAACTCAAAGACCAAGCTGTCATCTAGGTGATAGTAATCAGGCCAAGAATTGGAGGCTAACACGGTACTAATATGATACAGTATGAAGGGTTCGAATTCGATGCTCCCTAACTCATCCTCTGCCACACTCAGCCCAGTAGGGCGTAGCTTGCCCCGCTAGAATCTAACTAACATTAGGCGGGGTTGAGATCATCTAACCCTATTAGAATTAGCCGACATCGTCCTTTTGTTTACTCCACGTCTTTATCATGTCCAGCTTCCTTGGTAACAAAGATGTCATCCGACAATCTTCAAGAACAGCTACGCTTAGCTCTTGAAAGCTTCGAGCGAGAACGGAAACGTGCCGAAGAAGCAATCGCAGGACGCAACCTAGCTGATCAGCGCGCTGAGCGAGAACGAACGCGTGCCGAGGAGGCAGAACAGCGCACACGTAAAACCACTCTCACGGAGTACCTCGATCTTTGCCATACCTATCTTTTCCAATCAGTATCTGTTCAGACCGACAAGTCCCTTAGCACCCAAGGGGATATTACGAGTCCAAAGGACAAACTCCGCCCCGACCGGCTCCGTCCATGGAACGATTTCCTCGCCATTCAACAAGATACCCAGGGACGGCTTCAATCAGCATATGCAGACCATGATAAACAGAGGGTTTTTGAAAACCTTGCTTTTATAGAGGGACTTGGCAGGAGAGTGGCTTCGCGGAAAGTGGCCAGTGAGGGAGATCTTGCAAATCTTCAAAGAGAGACTATAGAAACCCCCGTTGCCTCTATCATCGGCCATTTGCAATCCCTCGATGCTGTGCAGGATGAGTTTACGCTTGGTGATGGCATCTTCTTCGACAATCACCCTAACGCACTAAGCGATGCGGCGGAAGAAGTCTCCCAGCGACTCGAAAACTTACAAACCTTTACACCTATTCGTGCGATACCCTCCTTCAGCGGTCTACGAGCAAATCAGATCTGCGTCTACACAGCTGCAGAAGATGATGACACGCCTCGCAAGCTTGCGTTCGTAGTCGAATACAAAGCACCACAAACTCACTCTTGCTAGTCTTCGTCTTGGACTTCGGGAGATGGACATCAAATCAGTCATCGATCGTGACTTGGTGCCATCTGCTGAAAACCCCGAAAACTTTCAATATCATGCAGATCAGCTAGTAGCATCCGTAATAACACAGACCTTCTCGTATATGATTCAAGGTGGGACGCAATACGGTTATATTACCACGGGTGAAGCTTTTATTTTTCTTCGCATCAAAATTGATGATCCTAGAACAGTGTATTATCACCTGGCTGAGCCCGGCACCGATGTAATTGCACAGAAGGAAGCAAGTCAAGGCTTTGTACATCGTACTGCAATCAGCCAGATCTTGGCTTTTAGTCTGCTGGCATTAGAGTCGGCGCAAGAGAACCAAAGATGGCTTCAGAAGGATATAGATACCCTCGATACTTGGCAGGTAGATTACGAAGCCATTCTTCGTGCAATACCGGATAGTGTACGACAGTCTCCACCCGATTCCGAATACCATCCAGAAACATGTACCCCAGTGAGCCGCTTCACCATGGGCCTTCGCCCAAGGAAGCTTCCTACTAACGCATGCCGTCCTCCGTCTGCGCTGACCTTCGATGACGATCAGAACTCGCCTTATGGGTCCGATCACGAGTCTCCTCCTAATACACCTACTCGACCTCCTGGCCGTGTGCATAGCCGTCAAAACCGAGAGGCTCGTCCTACACGCGGTTCAAAGCCATCTCAACACGGAAGGCAAAGACGATCATTCTGTACACAACAGTGCATAAAAGGACTCGTGGAAGGGGGATATCTGGATTCTTCATGTCCTAATGTGGCAGATCATCGTGGGAACTGGCACGAGAACAACAAACACCGACTCAATTGCAAAACATTCCTCATTCTTCTACACAAACAGCTCCAATTGAATCGAGATGACGACTGCTATCCATTAGGCAGACAAGGTGCTCGCAGTGCCTTATTTAAACTCACACTAACTTCACACGGTTACACTGTAGCGGCAAAAGGGACAGTGGCAGCCTTTGTGAAGGATCTTCAACATGAGCGTCAGGTCTACCAACACTTGATGGCTATCCAAGGCATTTGCGTACCGGTTTGCCTAGGAACTCTAGATCTTGCTCGTCCTTACTACTACGACATCGGAGTGCTAATCGTGCATATGATGATTCTCTCATGGGCTGGACAAAGCTTGGATGATGGCAAAATCTTGAATCGCATAGATCGGAAGATGTTGGATGTCATGGTAACGCGTTCAATCGAAGACATCCATCGCGCTGGGGTATTGCATAAAGATGCACGATCAGCTAATATGTTGTGGAACCAAGAGACAGGAAGAGTTATGTTGATTGACTTCGAGCGATCGGAAATATTGACAGGTTTTCGGCAAGCTCTTGCGAAGAGCTCTCCAAATCGGAAGAGGAAGCGGTTTTTATCGGAGGAGCAAATCTTGAGCAAAATGGCCACTAATCCCACAGAAATAACACAAGTCAACTCACGATTTATGAATGAGATATCGAACGCGCGAATGGATGTTACTCGGCGGCAAGGCTGATAATAAGATTATTTGCAGCGATTTGTCCCTTGCTGGTGTTCTCCAATCTCATTATGCGAAAGATTCCAGAAAGTTACTGAAATCACGATACAGACATGAAGGTAAGAAATATAAGATTATTACTATGTGTACTATATATTTCAATATAACTAATATTTCCAGAATGAGGAAAGACTGATCTTGCCGTCTCGAGTTTGTTAGAGGTGATGCAGCTGAATGAGATGGGAAGGTGGACGAGAGTTATCGTGGTGACTTGTGAGATTTTACAGGCCGTGATATATGAGGNCGACCCTGCTAGTAGATATTCATTGATGGAAGTAGTCAGGCTATCCTCAACTATCCTCAACTATCCTCAACCTGACCACTTCCGAGACACTAATTGATGCTGAGCGTCAATATGCAGCCAGCGAAGTGGTTGGCCGCAATACATATACGGTATTATGGAGATCTAACGGTTGCAACGACGCAGACTTCTATTCGGTTACATTGGTTGACCTCAACTTGCCTAGCTAAACATTGGTGAATGACTTCCACGCTTCGATACAACAACGAGGGAGCTCATCTCCAACGAACGATACCTCATCGAGAGAGATTAAAGACTGCTGGTAGAATTGATATTCATACAGAGAATACATCATCAACAGTCCCTCCTTTTTCTATAGTCTTGACCTTGACGTCGATTCACGAATAGGCCATATTCACTGTTTGGCTAGAACATATATTTGAGGTTAATTAGAGGATAATGTTAGGGGCGAACGATTGAACAGCTTTACTGTTCGGCTAGGCTCTAATACCAACTCAAAATTTCGTATTTTTATAATTAATATTAGTATAAAATAGCTAAAAGATTTCAATCAAACGAATGATTATTAAATATTTCGTAAACAATGTTAGATTCAAGCGGGATGTCCGATAAGTCTGAACCTGAATTTCGCGCAAAGAAGTTCCTGTGGCTGGTGAGCTCTTGGCAGTTGACGCGTACAACGTTGATGGAAATACTCTTCCGTCCGCATCATCCTTATTATGGATATTTCAGCAGCGTAAGCGTCCAGAGCTAAAAGGTAGGTTCTCCAAGGTAGATGACTTTTCTTTTATCTGTAATCTCAACCGTCCGTTTATTATCATGCGTTCTCTGCTCTAGTCCCTCTACTTCCAAGTCTCTCTTTTAAGCAGCCTCATGTTCAGTGTTCTCAAATAGGATGGGTTTCTCTGACCGATTCTGGGGATATTCCAAACTCTATACATCCGAGGTCGATTCTGAACAGGATGGACCGTTACTAGCTGAAGGCAAAGCTGCTGCTGTGCCTCGACGGCGCCCGTCTCTGCGATACATAATCCTCATTCCCCTCCTGGCCGTCGTTTTCTTCGTAGGTTTCTCACTGGGAATATTTCTAGACCTTGAGCAACTACCACTCTCGAAATCAGCAGTCAAGACAGACCAAATATCGCGATGTACGAACCCGGTGATACGGAGAGAGTGGCGGAGTTTGAGCACTCAGGAAAAGGACGTGTACCTTGGTGCTGTGCAGTGTCTAAGCAGGCTGCCGTCAAAAATCAACCCAGATAGCACATTACATGACGATTTTGCGTGGGTTCATAGTCGCTTCAGGAAATCTTGTTAGTTTCTTCTATCCCAAGGATAAATTCTTTCCAGAAAATTTTAACTAATGGAGATGACAACACAGCCCATAATAGTGCCGCATTCCTTGCATGGCATAGATATTTCCTTCACCTCTACGAGACCACTTTGCGCGAACGATGTAGTTACAATGGTCACATGCCGTAAGTCCTCAGAACATCGTTGAGTTTGCTTTTGCTGAGTGGATTCGCCATAAAGATATTGGGATTGGTCTCTAGACTGGGAGTCCCTCTTCGCTTCTCCTGTTTTCTCCAACACACACGGTTTCGGTAGCAATGGCAATCTCTCTCTTCCACCAACTCTGAACTTTGGTACCTGCGTCACTGAGGGACCCTTCGCCGGCCTGACACTCTCGTTTGCGGGCCAGGAAACAAAACGACACTGTCTGAGTCGGGGGTTCCAAGATGAAGGCCTGAGAGGATATTCAGGCGAGGGAGTTAGCCCTGCCGCTCTCGAAGAAGTATTGTCAAAAAACGATTATGTTAGTTTCTTCAGTGCTCTTGAGGAGGGACCACATGATACCATTCCGAATATGATTCGCGGGGATTTCTGGCTCCTTACAGCTCCAAATGGTTCGTCCATTTTCTTTTCTTTTTGCCTTCTCTCCCCATACCGTGAATCCGTCTTGGAAACTCAACTGATCTGACAAATAGAACCGACTTTCTTCCTCCATCACGGCATGCTAGACAGATTATGGTGGATGTGGCAGCAGCAGGACCCAGAGAACCGGCTGCGGCAATATATTGGTCCTGCATATAACGGCTCTATGGTTGCAGCGTCACTGCATGATGAGCTGGAGATGGGGCCGTTTGCGAAGGCAGTGCACGCTCACGATCTTGTTGATACTCAGGCTGGAATTTTGTGTTATAGATACCAAGGTTGAAAGTTTAATACATTATTTGTTCAATTATAGTTACAATTTTGTTTTTCGCGACAGTCTTCGAAATAAAATTTTGTATTCCCATTTCCGAAATCCTTTCAGTAGAATATGATAGTGCCAACAAAGAGACCAAATTTTTCAAAAAGCAGCATTAATTCAACTATCCAAGAGTATATACATGCACCAATTAAAAGTCGTATTATTCTGTTCACCGTTTCTATATCTATCTTGGCTGCATAAACATCCTTTCCGCCACATCCCGGCTAGCGCGGGGAAGCCAGATCTGATAGTGCGTTGTCGTCAATAGATAACNAAAAACACAAACGCCGAAACAAGCAAACACTTTGCACAAACGCTCCTCTTGACTCCCTCTCAGCACTTAAAATACCATCTTTTCCTCTCTCCTAGGCGCTCGATCAATCTTCTACAAGATCTACTACACAAAAGATACATTCTGTTCCAGCAGATCCATCTGTAATCGACTGCGGGGCAATTATCACGAACAAACTCAACAATCCCCCTCGACTTAGAGATCTACGAAGTGCAAGTCAGGATGACTGCCAGTACGGATACCAATGGTGTTGCTGGTGAGTGTTTAAAATGTGAGCGATGGTCTTTTAGGTCGTATCGCATTAAGAGAGTTATATTTCTCGACTCACAAAAAGCTTCTTGTTTTGCAAGCCAAACCCCCCATCTCTCTTCTTTTTCTCTGATCTAATATCAAACTCTAACAAGATACAGAACCGAATATTGCCAACGGCGCTGCTACAAAACAGCAATGGTCCGTCGAGAAAGTAGTAGCAACCCTACCAGGCGGTTTACCAGTGACAGACTCAGAGTCACCAGTGCCATTCTTCCACATGCTCGAGCGATTAAAAACCACCAAGCGAGAAGGATGGAGAAGATTCGGGATAGACAGGTGCGTTCATTACTTATAATCGAGATGGCCCCTACCTGTATATACTAACATCGTCTAGAGGCGAGTCCATCTCCGACCACATGTACCGCATGTCCCTAATCACCCTCTTCGCACCGCCTGCGCTGGCAAGTAACCTCAACATCCCACACTGCACGAAGATGGCGCTCGTCCATGACATGGCAGAAGCCCTAGTCGGCGACATAACACCCCTCGACGGCGTCCCCAAACCGGAGAAATCTCGTCGCGAAGAGACAACAATGGCCTATTTTACCAACTCCCTCCTAGGTCGGGTCAACGGCGGGATCCAAGGCAAAGAACTCGCGGCAATATGGAGGGAGTACGAAGACAGCGAGACATTGGAGGCTAAATTTGTGCATGATGTGGATAAGATCGAGTTGATTCTGCAGATGATGGAGTATGAGCGTGCGAGTGGGGGAAAGTTGGATTTGGGAGAGTTTAGCTGGGTCGCGAAGAAGATCGAGTTGGAGGAGGTGAAGGAGTGGGCTGCGGAGGTGCTGAAGGAACGGGAGGAGTTTTGGGCGGGGAAGAAGCACAATGCGCCATTATTGGAACAAGGAGAGGGGATTGATCAGAAGTTTAAGACACATGAGGAGTATTACAGCAAGTAATAGGTCTGAGGGAGAGATCATATTGAAGAGGGAAGCACGAGCTTTTCCTTTTCGAATTTTTTGTGCGCGTTCATATATAATGCACAACTCTTTTTTGTTTTTATTTATTTGATGTTGAGATTACAATAGCATTGGCGCTGGCATCAGAGAATGCTGCAATTTAGCCATAGATACAGGTCTCAGGACCACATCAGGGCGCTCTGGCAAGCAAATAGACTTTTCCCTTCCTCTTTAGACATCAAATGCTTTTCTGATTTGGAGATCTAATCTCCAGGCGCTCAATCGAAGGTGGTGCTNAAAAAAGAAAAAAAGAACATGGACAAACCACAATACAATAAGTTAGCACCAGCATTTCAAATCCCCAGCAAAAGAACAATAGCCTGATNAAAAAGTCAGTTCATCATTAGGAGATTCTATTTTTTAAATCATGCAACCAATAATAACCTCTTCGTATCATAATCAGACTGTAACATCTCACCCGTTCTTATCGCGCACCTGCACCCAGCCCTTTGTTTTTATTTTCACCGTACACAATCCCTTCCCCACCCTTTGCCGGGGGCAACCACGAAGCGGAGACAGAAAATGCTGCAAACACTTTAAGGATCCGTCGAGTCCCAGTCACCGCCTTTCGACACGACCCCGAGGATTTATTGAGACCCTTAAATTTCAAACTGTGACCCAGCACCAATTATTCCAGGTNAAAAAAAAAGAGAAGAAAAAAGGGTCCTCTATCTCGTTTTTTCCCCGGTAGATTCGTTCTTTATCGCGACTGCCTCTGCGCTGTGTCCTGTACACGTGTGTGCTGCAGAGAGGTAGCCTTGCGCAACAGCCTCGGCGGCGTGACGAGATCCTGAGCTATTCACGCATCCATTCCATCCCAGAGCAGGGCGAAAGCCAGCTGACGACGACAAAAAAAAAGAAGCAGCTAGCTACAAAGACAGAAAGTTTTACCTCCAACACCGCATTAGCCAACTCCTCTTTCTTCATCTCTATCGCTATCAATAAGCACTCATGCGCCGATGCCAATGATGACTTCTCCATCGCGCAGCTCCATTCCAGGAGCCTTCCGCCTCGATACCTTCCAGGACCGAGGCGCTCTTCCACGCCTCAGCGGCGCAAAATCCCATATCTTCCAACCACCTCACACACCCTCGGCCTCAGCCTCTTCTTCGCTCTACCTCACGCACTCGATGGGCAGTCTCATCTCAGACAGTACCACCGATGGCCGGTCATCCAACACGGGCAGGAAGCGCAATCACACCGACTACTCTAACGAGAGCTATGCTACTCCCGGGTCAATTACTACTGCTACCAACGGGTCTGGGGAGGAGTGGGGCATGAATAGCATGAGCATGGAGCTGGATTCACCTATGCCCTTCGTGAATACGAGGTATCGGCTTGCTGGCGGGATGGATACGCCGACACTTGCTGAAGCTGCTGCCGTGGAGCGGGATCTGCGCGGCAGCGAATATGCTGATGGACACTACCGCACGGAACTTGGTGGACGAGTCGGAGGAGGATTCGGCGAGCATAGCTCAGGCAGTTTACTAGATGAGATACCTAGGGACGGTAATGGCCGGTCTAGAATACCCGTTATGAGACAGCAAAGCAGCGAAGGATGGAGCAAGGTAGCGTTGGATATCGTCGGTGGAGTTGTGGGCAAAGTATGGGAGTTCTGCAAGTCGAGTGCGTTTCCATTTCGAGGATTCCATGCTGGTGGTGGTCGAGGTTACGATGTGAAGCCATCGTCGTCTGACGTCGATATATCAGCGACAACGGTACCAGGAGATAGCTTCTGGGGATCGGAGAAGCTGCCCTGCTACCCTGGAATGGGTGCACTTGAGAGGGAAGCTACAGTCGTACCCGGCATGTTTCCTGAGGAGCGCTTCACGAATGATTACATCCACCGCCCTGAGACACCACTAGATGACACTCCAGCCCGAGCACCGAAGCGGAGGCAGGTGAGCAACCCTACGGATGAGATAACAAAGAACTGGGTAGTCGTCCCTCCCTCAGCTCCATCTCCTAAACTTATCTCCCATTCGCGTCTCCCCCAACCACGACAAACAACATCGCGATATAGTCTCCCTACAGCTTCAAGCGCAAGCCGTCGTTCTACTCCAGCTCGTCCTGCATCACGTGCCGGTTCAGCAATCTCTATTAGTGTAGGTACCAGGAGAGTAGGTCTCACGTCAAGAGTTTCACACGCTGGATCACCAGCATTGCAATCCTACCGCGGAGCATCATTTGCACCAGCCCGATCGCCCACGACTGCCCAAGGGCGATCTCGCAGCAGTACCTTAACAAGTCCCAGTCTTCGTGCTGCAGCTACTTCGGGAACGGCGGCAGCTGCTGGAATAAACGGAAGTCCCGCATCAATCGAAGCACAAAAATGGGCCGCGATGAAGCGGAAGCAGGAACGAGAAGCTGATGAGAGTATCCGTCGTTTGGATGCGCAGCTTAAGGCAATGATACGAGAAGGCAAGGAAGCCTTAGGCACAAAAATCGAAGTTGAAATGGAAGAAGACGACATTGAAGATAATCAGCCTGGGATAAGGAAATGGGACTTTTGATAAACTGTCCACCCTCTGCCAATACGTTGACATGCCTAAGAAGAAGTTTTTCGACGGAGGCGAGCATATCCACATCCACTGATTGTATTACTGCTAGGTATCCCTCTCATTATTTTCTATTCCTCTTTTTATAATGTGTAAAATTGTAACGCTCTCTTGATGACTGGAGTTTTTGTTTTTGGGGGAGCACAGCACCCGAATGGGCTTTTTTCTACTTGATTATGGGATTGGAAAACGTGTTTTTGTCAATTTTCTTGGGGGTTGTTTTTTGTTTTTGCGGACAGACTGAACGAACGAATGAACGTAGCCCATTTATGTATGTGATGATAGCACAGATAGGATGCCTCCTTAGGCTTTTGCTAGCCAGGGAGAATTTTTCTTGGTGGAGGTAAAGAATGCAACGATTTGATATCCTTCGAACACTTTTGCTTCTTGCAATTTTGATAGCCGAAAGTTGAATATTCGTTCCCGGAAGGGATATGCAGTGTATTATGTTTGACCTAACTATTGACAAAGCTGTACTGATCTAGGCAGTCGGAAAGGGAGAAGAGACAGTCTATTCTACCGCCGTTAGCATTAGATATTGTCGAGTACCATGCCTACCAGTCTTAAAGGGTTGAACAGGAATGGAGAAAAGACGATTGTGGCCCAGTTGATTGAAGCCTGTAATGCATACAGCTACTGTAGCCCCAAAGTCGATAGAAAAGGAGGCCGTAATGTAATGTCTAAGAGGAAATAGTAAATCCACTCTCGAATTTTTGCTATTGACTGATCTCACAATTCCCATTCTTCTCTCAGTTCCGCAAATCGTCTCCCGGTTTGCTGTTCTCGCCAACTCAACCTCATGCATCTATTTGCGGAAGGCACGTCCTCGCATCGCCTCTTTCCATATACCGACCTCGTAGCTCCTTCCTTCTCCTCCACAACTGCCGCTTCCCATTCTTTTCATTGATCTAGCTTTCGGTAGCTGGTGATCTGGCTCTCGCTCGTAACAAAAGAGAAAATTGCTCAGTGATTGCCGAGTGATCCTGATCCTGCTCTTGTTTAGCGTAGTGATCTGGGAAATCCACGCCAACCTGCACGTCTACTTAAGGCCCTCTTCCTCCCTCCCATCCTCCCCTTCTCTTCTCTTCCCATTCAACAAACACTTTTTCATCAATTCATTCCCCTTCCTTCATTCATCTCTTTACTTTGGTGTCAATCCCCACAGACACCAGGCCAACTGAAGTTAAGTTGGCATGAATTCAACTTCATCTCCAACATAACTTCAACACCACTTCAGCTTTAAAGTCAACTTTAAAGACAACTGGCCTTTACATCTAGTTAACTTCAACATTAACCAAATTTCAACAACTCACCTCCTACAATCAACACGCTCCACTGTCCATGGGCAACACGAACACGCCTCACTGCCAACAGGCAATAACACACACTCGCTGCCCATGGGCAGCACCAACCTACATCCCATCTTGGTAAGTTCTTTCGCTCATTTCATCACCGTGACCTCGATGCTGATGTATTTATCCAGGACATATCCATTAGGGAAGTATGCTTCCCTCCCCCCCTTGTGTGGGTGAGGCGAGATGGGCAGGGTGGCCACATCTGCTTTTTGGGTCTGTTTTTTGGGTTGGCGTTCGGCGTTTTGGCGTTCGGCGTTTGGGTCTGCTTTTTTGCATTTCTGCCACCCTGTCCATCTCCACTAACTGCTAACTACTAACTTGAGAAGGTAGGCCCCTGGCGACGGAATCACACCTTTTCGTGGTGCCAGGGATAAGTAATCTCCATCTGGAAGTCCAGATGGATGATGAAACCAAGATGATTCCAAAGGTAAGCAACGAGAATAGATAATAGAAAGATTTCCATATAGATCCTATTTCCAAATATCTTGACTCTTTTTGAAAGACAAAACATGTGATTGCATTTGCTTGATTCCATATTTAACAGAGATAGGACTTACCCATCTTGGAGGAATTATTCCCTTGATGCCCAGAAAACGTCTTCAAAGAATGAAATCGCCTCATGATTCGAATTTCGGAAGAATAATTAGAAAAGTTGCTTTGAAACTATAATTAGATGAAGATTTGGGATTTTATGTAGTATCCAAAAAGACAATTGTACACTTAATAGACTGACTTCAGTCTCATCATTTCGTGCGGATAACAACCCAAGAGTTCTATTTAAAAGCACATCGAATCGAAAAGCAAACAATATCAGGCACACAGGTGAAAGGGGGAAATATCCTCATTTACTCAACGTATAAAAAGTGGTCTAGAAAATGTTACGACTAATCCTCTCTGCACTTCCAAGTTCAAGAGTAGCTCAGTTGCCATCGATCTAGAGGTGGAGAAAATATAATCAGCGACTAGATGATCTTTATGAGTAGGGGCATATAAATGACATGTAGAAATCCAAAGAGTCTGTTCATTGAGATACAGTCTATCAAAAGCTGCTTTAACAGCCATTGATACTTCAGCAATCTAACTTGATGCCATTAATACTACGGTATATATAGTATTGAAAGCTTTCGTGGAGTTGAAGAAAGGTCACGAAGCTGAGTACGACGTAGACGGGGTCGTTATTTAATGCCTGATGTTCAAGGCGTCGACGCACGACACGTCCTACACCGTCAGTTACACAATTGTTTACTTTTGACCAATAAATAATAGATGCCCCGCAGAGTCCTTCTAAGTATTTTCACCAACACTCCCAGTTAATACTGGGAGCGTATTAGTATGGTTATTGTAATTCACCTGAAATGTCATCTTCAACTGCCACTTCCTCCCATGTCCGAACTCGAAGCCTACGAGTTCCAGCATCAATCAGTACGAAACCGGTAAACACTCCGAGCCACCAAGCTCCGACCGGACCTTCGAACATTAGTCTTTTCCTCACTAATCTCCGACTTTTGAATCTTGACTTGAGAGAGGACTGGCCTGGGATCACCTCAGTGACTTTTTCTACCAAAGATGCACTGCAGAATCAGAAAAAGCGGATACAGTGCGTTGAATGGGCACTCTACCACCTATTTGCGATTTGGGACCCAGAAGAAACTCATAATGTAAGGTTTTATATATCTTTGGTTTTAGTTACAAGTCTGTTAAGAAACCTAACATGGTATGCCACAGAAATTGCAACCATTCTTTCCACCGCTAGAACCACTCCAATCCCTTAACCTCCGAACCGCCCTTTTTCGGTGTCTGGATCAAGCAAAAAAGAATGGGGTGCTTGGACGAGACACAGTGCTGAGAAAGACTATGTTGGATGAATGCAAAGGTGAAAGATTAGAGGAAGTACTCGCTGTATTTTCCAACCTGGTGT
Source organism: Scytalidium lignicola (assembly GCA_002812745.2). Classification (NCBI taxonomy): domain Eukaryota; kingdom Fungi; phylum Ascomycota; class Leotiomycetes; genus Scytalidium; species Scytalidium lignicola. Next base: position 138,944 of record NCSJ02000083.1, read on the forward strand.
TGCAGAAGCAGGTCCGCGAAGAAACTCAGCAATATGAACCTTTAGCACGACAGTTGGCGTTGGAGAAGTTCTCTTATACTGGGGAACGTACGGTGTTGTCATCACTGATCTTGGCACATAAGGCATCATTGAGCAATCACTTGCGGGGAAAGGAACAAACAAAGGCTAGGTATCGGGACTTCGGAGAACTATTGGCTTTGAATCAACGAAGAGTGACACGTAGGCATGAGCAACTGAAGGAGGCTACTGAGGTCCGCGGAGCTCAAGATAACATTTCTCAAAGAGAAATTGCAGCTCTGCAGGAAAAGGCACGGACAAACTGGTCAGGTAACGACGAGTGGTTGGAAAACTTGTTGCACGGCGAGAGTACAGGTGCGAAAGATGGACTGCTCGCAACTAATTTTGACAGGGTGTGGAATTATGTCGAAGGGGGCAGAGTTGGCGAGTTGGAAGCAAAGGATAATGCAGGTTTATTGCAGCAACTTGAATCTCGAGTCAGGGATCAGGAAGAACGACTAGCAAGATGGCAAGCTTTTGGAGAAATATTATCGAAGGGAAACATCAAATCTTCTTCTCAGGCAGGGGAATCCTCAGCCCCAAAGAAAAATCAAATTGATCTTGGATTCACAACTCACCAAGGATTGCAACTCGGCCGAGCCAGTTCTGATGGAGATTTAAAGCCAACTAGGACTACTCGTCTAGCAGATTATGTACGACTGGTGGAGAGTATGCGTGCAGATCTAACAAACGTTGGGAAACCAAAAGTGCAGGATATTCGCAAGCCGCGCAAGAGTCATGTTCCAGATCTACCACTACCGAAACTAGTTTTACCTGATGAGCCTGTACTTTTGCCAATCACTTCACAAGATCATCCAAAGGAGGTAGATGAAACAGCTGAAGAAGATTGGTCTTCGGCATCTAGTGAGACGGAATTATCACCAATTCATAGTTATGCTACCAGATCTACATCTCAAACACCCCTCTCAGAGCCTCCTACTGTGCATCAAGAGAGCGGGAAAGCATCCCAAATCGTCGATATACCACGAGAAAGCTCCAGAAATCGCACCATGCCTACGAGGTTGAGAGTTCCAAAGAATAAGCTCGTCGATGAACCATCCAAACATATGGATCGAAGGTCGCCGCCTCTAAAACCTGTTGCTCAACTAAATCCAATTGTAAAACTTGAACCCCCTCCTCCACCACCCCAGACAGAATCCGAAATTCTAGCCGATGACATCCTCAACTCTATGTCTGCTGCCTCACCGTCCCCGAAGAAAGTTCGTCGGACGCTATCTCTCGCAGAACGCACCCGTATGTCAATGGCTCACGTCTCCTTCGCGCCGGATCCCCAAGACAACTTCGAGGGCTTTTCTGACATACCAAACCTGCCAGCTAGACCAGCAGCACCGAAAACCGTGTCCAAACCGACCTCCGAAACCGACGATAAATATGCTGGCTTGATAGAGCGTACTCGAAAATCCATGGTGAACTTCGAGGCAACACAAAAGAAGGCTCAGATTGAACGACGGAGAAGTGTTAAGGAGGCGGAGAAGAAACAAAGGAAAAGTAGTTTCTTTCCTAAGGTGGAGGAAGAGCCTCCTATCACTCCAAGTTTGGAAACAGCGGAGTTATTCGAAGGAGATCCGGATTATGAGAGCGTGTTTAAGAGTCGACCAAAGATTAAGACGAGTCCTGCCGTTAGTCCGGCTAAAACTTGGGAGAGGGAGGAGTTGTATGAGGATGATGAACCTTTATTGATACGAGGCATGACTGCACACTAGCAAGCCTGTGAGGCCGTACAATTGTACTGTACAAAAATGACACTATTACGACCGGATAATGGTAGAGACTTGGGAATATAGATTGCTATTATAAGTACTACGAAATAATGTGAACCAATCCAACATCTAATATCTAATTGGAATTTGTTTCGCTCATTTCTCCCTCTGTGATAAAGTTAATATTCCCAGCTAATAGAACCCCATTCAACATCCTACAATTTACTAGGAACCCACTTCGGCTTCCTCTTCTCCACAAAGCTTCTTATCCCCTCCTTCATATTTTCCCCCCGATTAATCCTCGGATACCATTGCTCCGCCAGAAACCTCGTGCCCTCCTCCGCACTCATTGCCTCCCACCCAATCTTAATTCCTTCTCGACTAACAATTACACTATCAGGACTATTCGCCGCAATCATTTCCGCCATCTTAATAGCCTCCTCAACACTCTTTCCTTTCGGTACAACCCTATTAACCAGTCCCCATCTTTCCGCCTCAGCAGCACTCAATGGCCGACCAGTCAACGCCATCTCCATAGCCCGCTGTCTTCCCACCGTCCGCACCAGTCTAGGTAACGCACCCGCAAGCGCTACAACCCCGATCTTCACCTCAGGGAGTCCAAATTGTGCCTGTTCCTCCGCGATCACCATATCCGCATTGACAATCATCTCTGTCCCACCGCCGAAGCAAATCCCATTAACTGCGCAGATGACAGGTTTCTTCCCACCACGACGAGTCAGCCCGCCGAAGCCGCTCGGAGGGTGGCTTCGCTGCTCCGAGGCAGAGGCGTTGTTGGCGTTGTTCCATTCTTTCAGGTCCGCACCGGCGCAGAATGCGCGCCCGGTGCCAGTGAGAATCGCACAGATTAGGGAGGGCTCGTCGTCCAGCCAGTTATAGAGGGCTTGGAGGTCGTAATGGCCTTGGGTGTTGATGCAGTTGAGGTCATTAGGGCGATTAAGAGTTACGAGGAGGGTTGATGGCACTGGGAAGGAGATTAGGATATTGTTGCTGACTTTTGGGGGAGGTGTTTTGAAGTTTGGCATGGCGAAGGAAGAGGAGGAGGTGGTATTAGTGATGGTTACTGTGGTTGTTTTGGGAGGGTGTTGATATACGAGGACTGGAATTGCGGTGTTGCGGAGCTTATAGTTTGGTGGAATTTGCCACTTCATTCATTCAATTGGCCATGGNCATGTATAATTCGACTTATAGGGGTTTTAGAAGTGATTGAGAAGTAGATGAAGTCGAGTGCAGTGGAGCTTTGAAGCTTGGAGGTCGAGATGCGAAGTAGCGGGGGAACTACCTCGGCCTCGGCAACTACAAGTGAGAGCAACGAATCTGGAGAAGTGCGGGGACTGGGTCATAACATTCAAGTCGCAATTCAGAAATTAACTCAAGTTGTCCACAATACTGGAAATAAATGCACTGCACAAATCTAGCTTCGTTACTATAAATCATAATTCTCTCTTGAGGAGTTTAATCCCCTTTTCATACAGGCATTACCAGCCTCAATAATAACTCACAACTTTCCTCGTCTCTTGTCCTCTCCAATCTTCAAAATAGGCTTAACGCTCTTCTTTTCCAGACGTTCAAATAGTCCCCCCAATCCCTCTTTACGCCCCTTGTCATCCTCCCGTCGGAAGTACTCCTCAGCACTACTGATTCTTCCCGGGAAAATCTCATCCAGCAAGGCATAGTCCCTCCTAATAATTCCCTTATTTCCTCCCGAATGCTTCCAAGAATACCAGAACCCGCTAAAGTTATCCCTAAAACTCATGGTAGCTTTATCCGTAGGATCAGCATTATAGCCTGCTGGTTGATCTGCAACAGTGGCCATGGGTCCTGATTTCCAATATTCTTCAATTGTAGTATCAATGTATTGTGCAGGGTGCCCGGTGACCTTCTGGAAGGCCGCGGCAAGATCAGCATAGCGTATGTGATCAATCGAGACCTCAAGATCCATACCGTTAGCACGGTGAGGATTGTCGAAGAGCCATCGGACATAGTATGCACAATCGTCGAGCGCCACATGAGGGACTGCGCCGTCACCAAGGGGTACGCGCCAGGTCACAACGCCATCCTCGATGGTTGGTGTCATGAGTGTTCCAGGGGCGATGGTCATCTCGATATAAGGACCTGTGGTGAATATGGCAGCACCCATACGGTTCTTATTATCCTTGGTCTGCTGCTGAATCCACTCAGCGATGCGACCCTTCCCATCGTAGTGGCCCACGCGAGCCTTAGGATTATACCCAGACTTCTTGTACGTGTAATCTAGGTTACCATAAACGAAGAATTTGATCCCTTCCTCAAGTGCAAGTTCATATATTCGGATGGTCCAATAGATCTCAGTTTTCTCTCCCGTGTTGAAGCCATCTATATTGACGAAGGCACCGTCGCAGCCGCGAAGTCCAGCACGGATAATGTCTTCATCTGCAAAGGTACCTTCTAGGAACTCGACGTTGCCAAAAGATTCGAGGAGCTTTGCCCTTGGGTTAATTGCAGAGCGGGTGAGGATCCGACAAAAGTACTTCTTGTCTTCGACGAGACCGCGAACCACAGGGATGCCTTGGGCACCCGTGCCGCCAATGACGAAGATCTTGGAAGTTTTGTATGACGCCATGATTAAACCGAATTTGAATCAATTGATGTAGATGTAATCTGGGGAAAAGAATGAAGTGATCAGAGAATGAGACTAAGGGAAATATATACTTGATCCTTCACGGCTGGCTGCAAAGGCTAGCGGTGCATGTGTACCGCTGTGCAAAGCGATGAGAATATCAGAAATAGCAGAAAGGTCATGAGAGATTGACGAATCCTATCTTGCACAAGGATATGAGATGTCTTGTTTACTAATCTTGGGGGGCATTATCCCACGGGAGCGGCTTCTCCAGTTGCACTGAATGGTGACTTGGACCGAGACGAAGCTCGACGTTCAGTAATCATAGTAATCATGGTTGAAAAAGTGCTGCGAGACTGGAAATGTGGGTTTTGCTCCAGACACTTTCATCCGAGGCTGTGTTGCATACCAAGGCCTCTGTTACTGTATCACTGGCAATATTCGGATTAATTGGAAATTGCATTTGGAGGAAGTCGAAGGGATGGAGTGGAAGGAATAAAACAAAAAACAATCATGGTGGGATTACATTACAAGGACGGCAGTACAAGGCGGTGACCAAATCTGGAAAACACCTCCGGATTAATTTGATGTCCGGCTCTCACTCAGCTCAGCCTTGCCGAAAAGCCCCAGAATGCTGCAGCCTCATCACTTCTATAAACCATTGTGAATTGAGACATCTCAATCAAAACCTGCCATATTCGCTACGATCTCTCAATCTGTCATTTTACCATGGCTCGATCAATCTTCTCCCGTAAACGCGACCTCGCCTACCTTATCTACTTCATCATCCACCTCCCTATCATGTTCCGTGCGTTTGTCCCTTCCCCCTTTTCAGACATTTCCCTTTCTATGATTTCAAAACATGAGACCTATTATATCAAGTCAAGATTTTCTCTTCAATCACTCCTCTTATACGAA